>JANRGW010038887.1:0-77168 GCA_024733675.1 Psilopsiagon aymara
CAGGGAGGAGGGGAAGCCAGGAGGAAGCAGAGACAGGACACCTGACCCAAACTGACCAAAGAGGTATTCCATACCATGTCATGCCCACTATATAAACTGGGGGCAGCTACCTGGAAGGGTCAGATCACTTCTGGGTCGGGCTGGGTATCGGTCGGCGGGTGGTGAGTGGTTGTATTCTCTTCCCTTGTTGTTTCCCTTGTCATTATTATTATTGGTGGTAGCAGCAGAGGTTTGTGTTATACCTCAGTTACTAAACTGTTCTTATCTCAACCTGTGGGAGTTACATTCTTTTGATTCTCCTCCCCATCCCTCAGCAAACCAACAGCTGCGTGGTTTCTGAGTGACAGGTTGGGCTTAAACCACAATATGATACTCTTCTTTACTTGAAGCAAAAATTTAAGTAACTCTCAGTAACACCTTCAGAAGTACCTAAATGATTTAGAAGAGTCTTACTGAAATCAACAGGGTTTAAGCTGAGTTACTTGAGAGCTTCTGAAAATTTGACTGCAAATATCTAACAATTCATAACTATGGCTGAAAGTGGAGGGACACATGATCTCCAGAAACCCAAAGCATAAGACAAAACCTGACTGAAAATCTGGTCAATGGCTAATATAGCAAGGCTGACCTTACTCTTTCACTAAGATTACATTATTGGGTATCCTGATGTCTTAGGAGTATTTAGTATTCATATTTTACTCTTTCAAAACTAAACCACATTTTCAGAATGTCAACAGCAGGCAAAAACCTAGAATTTCAGACAGACAGAGTACTAAAATGGAAACAGATGCAAGCTTTTGTTGATACAATTATACCTTTTTAGAGTTTCCCTTACTCTTTATGGATACTTTTTTGAGAACATTTTTGTGAAAACTGCAAGTATCTATGATTCTATGAGGTACTTGGTGTTGCACAAGGCTTGGCCACTATTACCCAATTTTTCCTCTTTCCTTTTTACATGTTTATGACTCATAAGTTGAAGAGTGTTCTCTCAGTAAAATGCTAAGCTAAACAAACACGTGCACACAAAATTCAATTTTCACACTGTTAAAAAATGCATGGGAAAATGATGAAAAATGAAGAATAACATCAGATAAAAGTGTGCAGCTGGAAGGTGGTGATACAGGTACACATTCTGACACTAAGGACCAGGGAAGACGCTAAAAAACCATCTAGCTCAGAAGCTTAAATGGACATGCTATCATGCCTACTTCTCCCCTTATCTAAGACATGCAGATCTACTGATCCTAACATGCCCTAAGGCCTCACCAAATCTTTGTGGTAGAAAACCGAGGAGAAGCAGTGAGAACTCCTTTTATGAGCCGTGGACATCAAAACCAAGTAAACTGAATTGACCAGATAAACTGAAACCTAGAGTGAATATCACCACCAAGCATGAGCACCTTGCTTCTTATCCTGTTTGCTGAGTGACTCATATATGCAAAAAGATTGATATTGATATACTGTTCCCACTGAAGCTCTCTTAGTCTGCTTGCACTAAAGATGATAGAATCATAGAATCATGGAATAGTTAGGGCTGGAAAGGACCTGAAGATCATCTAGTTCCAACCCCCCTGCCATGGCAGGGACACCTCACAATAAACCATGTCACCCAAAGCTCCATCCAACCTGGCCTTGAACACCGCTAGTGATGGAACATTCACAAGTTCCCTGGGCAACCCATTCCAGTGCCTCACCACCCACACAGTAAAGCATTTCTTCTTCATATCCAATCTAAACTTCCCTGTTTAAGTCTGAACCTGTTACTCCTTCTCCTCTCACTACAGTCCCTAATGAAGAGTCCCTCCCCAGCATCCCTAAAATCCCCCTTCAGATACTGGAAGGCTGCTATGAGGTCTCCACACAGCCTTCACTTCTCCAGGCTCAACAGCCCCAACTTTCTCATTCTGTCTTCATACGGGAGGTGCTCCAGTCCCCTGATCATCCTCGTGGCCCTCCTCTGGACTTGTTCCAGAAGTTCCATGTCATTTTTATGTTGAGGACATCAAAACTGCGCACAATACTCCAAGTGAGGTCTCATGAGAGCAGAGTAGAGGAGCAGGATCACCTCCTTTGTCTGCTGGTCACGCTCCTTTTGATGCAGCCCAGGATACATCTTTTCAGTAAGACTGAGGAAGTCCTTGTGTAGTTAGTGAGTGTGATTTACAGAGTTAGGAGGAAAATAAAAGAAACGTGCTGTCACCTCGTGATTTACTGACTTCCTTCTGAAAACAAACCAAAAGCCAACAAGTTAAGTGAGCACAGTACAGTTCCTGATAGCTGAAGCCCTTTGCAGAAGTGTTCACAGGTACATTTTCCTGTCTGTTCATTCATAGACATGCAAGGAGAGGCATAGGGTGAAGAGAATTAGCCCATCCTTATTAATATGTATCTGCAAATGCACAGCTGTGTCACCTGGTGTACATACCTCATCATCTGAGGCTGTTCAGGCCACTCCATTTTTTTGCATGCTCTCTCTCTTCCTCCAGTTTAGAGTGGGATTGCTTGTTCACTGGTGTGCAGCACTTACTTGTGTTGTATGTGAGTCTTGTGTTGTCTGAAGCATGAGTAATAATGGAAAAAATTAATACCAAGAGAAGCTCCTGAGAGTGCTGATCATGCCATTTAGGAATACACCACTACTTGAAATGCAGGCTTAGACTTCCAATGCAGAGAAGGAAAAAGAGAGTAGTAATGTAGTCATGCAGCTGAAAGAAACCAACAGTCAGCTGTTAGGGACTAATACAGCAAAGCCCCCTCAACTGGCTAATAAGGTCCATGGCTCCTCCAGTGTTTAAGGAGGCTGAATTCTAATTTCATTCCTGGTCACAGCCCCTGCACTGCATCCTTGATCTCCGTATTCTTTTTTCTGTTGTTGTGTTCAATTGCATCTTAAAATGCAGCTCAATTATTTTGGTGGAAATTGGAATAAAGTAAAATTTATGGTATTTAAAAAATAGCCCACTTGACACATAGTAAGCAGCTAGCTTGTCAGTCTTAACAATAAAATATTGTTAAGACATCAGCATGGAAGAAGAGACTGTGTATTAAGTTTCTGACAACCAGATTCATGTTTACAGCTTTCAGAAACCCAGCAGCCTTATAGAAAGCATTATAATTTCTGTAGAACAAAGGAAGATTACTTCAGTGCTCATCTATGCCAACAAAGAATGATTTTCCATGCTTTCTCTCAATTCCTTAAAAACCATTTTTCTTTCAAGAAAGCACTCTATTTGGAATAAACAAAATGTTACTAGAGTGGAGCTGAATTTCTTAAAGTTGTTATTTTATTAGCATTTGAAAAATTGCACTCCTGGTCCTGAAATTATCCATGGTGTGATGCTAGTTCACTGATAACCTTAGCTACAAGACATTTGGTGGCTGAGTTACAGTGGTGGTGCTGGTGTGATTATGTCCACTTTTATCTGACTTGTTGGTGCATTTCCCCAGGACCAAGGAAACCTCTGGTTGATGGAGATTAAACCCAGTTATATAAAAGTACAGTGTTGGCTTGGAGTTCTCCAGTGCCTACTGCTGATCCTGTTCTCCTCTGAGTAAGCTAGCTTTAAGCTAGCTTCCTCTGTGTAAACCAGCTCCCTATCAGCAGGACAAACCTGCTGATGAGGTTCGGAGGGATCTCTGTCTGCTGATGGTGGTTTTGGCATCCATATAGAAGGTGCAGCAACTCTAATAGAAAGGGTTATGGAGGGACTTATTTCAAAATGGTCCCTAGCTTATACCTCAGGTACGTGCCTGGGCTGGAGTAGGCCCAGGACAAAGTTCACTCTCTGCTAGGCTCCCAGCGGTTCCAGTTTAATTGCCCGTACAGTTAATTATATGTATGAGCTGGAACATCCTGTTCCCACCGTGGCTGAAGATCTAGTAAATAATGACCTGGGAAGTGGCAATGAGAGTTTTGTTCTCTGTGGCACAAGGGGGAAATGAACCTAAAACTATCACAGCTTGGGAAGTTTTCCCAAGCACTGATTATTCCTTCTGATAGTTTGTAGTTCTTTGCTAGGTTATAGAAGAAACTCAGCTTTGATTTTGTTTCTTTTTCTTATAAGTACCCTCAAATGGAATATATCAATGTTTATTGAATGGAAGGTCTTATCAAATTTCTGATATTTTTATATGCCTGTAAAATGCTTTGACTTGGATTTGAAGGAACCTGTCTCATCTTATTTGGAGAGGGACTGACATATTTAATTCAATTTGATCTGGACCAATGGCCCCAAATTATTATGGTTCAGATATTCAGCACTGAAAAATCACTCTGTTGTAGGACCATTTAGCAGAATGGAAATGTCAGAGCCTGCCAAATCCATTACTGATTTGGAGATATTCGTGTGTCTTCAGACTATTTTCTGTAGAGTGGTGCATTGTTGCACTGACACTGACATTTACACACCATAGACTGTGGAACCCTGCATCTCAGTGGAAGAGTATAATCTACCAAAACTTGCCTTAATTGGGTGTTTCCTGTGTAATCAAGCAATTTTCATGTAAGTCATTTTGCGATACTAGTATTTTCAAATCTATAGACAAACACTATGTGAGAGACAGGACTCTGTAATTTAGCAGAGAGCAATAATGGGTGAAATTTTCTGTGATTTGTATGTAGTGTGATTATATGCAGGGGATCCCGTTTTTCAATTAATTTTTTGACGTCTTTATGAAAAGCTGTCATCATGATTTTGATTAGCCTACATAAATATTTATTCTACTCCAATTAAAAGAGCAACTTAACTATAGTATGTTTGCCTGGGCTGATTTTTATTACTTCTGCTCAAATGCTTTCTGGAGAAACCAATGGTTTCTTTCTTCTTCTTTATCCCTATCCAATCTCTTCCTAATACTATTGCTTTGCACATTGTACATTGTAGCTCATCGCTGTGAAACTCACAGTAAAAATCAAGTTGAGATGAATTCGAAAAACATTGCTGTGCCTTCTAAATGTGGGCAGAGTAGTAATTTGGGGTATGGAAGTTTTCTGGGGTGCTTACAGGGGTATAGTTTAAATAAACAGTTGTATTATCCTAAGTATACGGATGTCATACTAAACTTTGGCTCCTTCTTTTAACAGGCTGTGAAAGAAGAGTCCTCTTTTGTAAATCCCAGTAAGACCTCCAGCCTGCAGGACCCTAATGTAAGGTCTGTTGTTTCTTGTCCATAGGGAAAACATCAAATAAATGCATGATGTAGTGAGGCATTTTCCAAACATTATCTCCAACAGATGTTACAGGTCAATTTGCTCATCCCCAAGCAATGACCTGTCTGTCAGAAGAGTGCTTATTTTATATGCATATACCACATATAGTTGAAGAATTAATAAAGCTCACCTTTAAAGATTAGATGGAGTGTATATACCTAAACAAGGCATAAATGCTGAAGGTAAAAATCAGGTCCAGTGAAAAACCTAAAAACATTGTGTAAAAATAAGTCAGTTTTCATAACTTTTGTATCAGAAGCATGCTAGATATTCCAAACTGGAATATCCTTGTGTTTGTTTTTTTCCTGATGGCTCATTTGCAGGCAATAGTGACTAGTTTGGGTTGTACTTTTGTTCTGATGATAGTACATAGAAGTCTTCCTTTTTGGGAATGGCCATTTTAGACAGGCATGTTAATTGTAAACATTATTCGAATGGCACAGTGTGCTGCCTCTCATAAAGTGACTAGAGAAGTTATAACATGAGTATTTGGAAATTGCCTGCCTCTGTATATATGGTAGCACCACCACTTTGGACATCTTAAGTATCTAAATCTGAGAATTGAATGAAAGAGAATTATGAATTCAAAGCAATCACACTAGGTGCTAATCAGCTAACATGCAAGTGTATATGCTATGTATATGCGTATCTAATATATACATGTATACGTGATATACATATGTACTAGAACACTAGTTATCCCAGTATTTTATTTTATAACTTTCTGGTGGTGACTCTTGCAGTTGAAAGCAGACATTTAAGTATCTTATAGAAAAGTCTGGGTGAGGGGGGTTATGAATTACATTTGACAGATCCTTCTGAATGCAAAAAGAAACAGTTACAGTTGTGAAAATTTGTTCACCCTTTTTTCCAATGTGTACCTTTCCTATAAGGTGAAAAATTGCCAATAGTCTTCAAAAACCATTTTGTTGAAACATTTCTTTCTGATCAGATTGGACCAGCAGAACTGCTGTGTTTGCTTAGTGAAAGCTTACCATTCTACCTAGAGAAGAATGGTGAGGATGGTTGGTGGTGCTGAGGCAGGAGATGTGAGAGACAATATTACTTTTCATGGCAGTCCCTGTCTTGCCTGCAGTACGGCTGTGATTCCCAGTTCCCCATATGTTTCTCATTTTGAGACACCCTACAGAGCTGTAACTTCTACCCTGGCAGGCTGTGATTTTCCCATTTGTCCAAGGAGCTGCAAAGTCTACTTGATATTTAGACTCACCCATTTTTCTCCTGTGCAGTTGCCCTTTCTAAACCTCTACAACAGTTTCTACAACATGTCCACTGAGAAAATTCATCACATACATTACACAGTGACCTATTTTTTTATTTAATAGAAGTGGGTTTCATATATTGTCTTTGCCACAACAGCCTTTGTTGGGTTGCTGTCACTTCCAGAATTTCAGGAGGACCTGGATTGTAAAACCCTGTGTGATTTGGAAAGTGACAACAGTCTTGTTTTCCTTACCTTCTGAAATTCTTATGCTGAACCTCTGTATAAAGTATGTAGAAAAAGCTTTCTATTTCACATTTGGTAGCAGATTCTCTCCTGCTTCGTCATGCTGAGCTGTAAATGAATTGTGTGCTTTGTGAAGTGAAGTACTATTCAGCATGAGCAAGGATGGCAACCTGCCTGCAAAGCTGATGTTACTGTGTTCTTTTGCATACATCCAAGCTTATAAACTCATAAAAGACACTTTGGAGTTCTCAGTATGCAGCAGACTGGTGAATATTTGTCTAATATTTATTTTTATCTGGTTTATGTCAGCATTGTTTCCTCTACTGTCATTTCTGCCAAATGAGGTGGTATTGTTTTATTGCTTTGTGCCTGTGTCCTGGAGGTACAAATATACAAGTAATCAGCACTCATGGATAGATCAATTTTAACAGCTTGCGCTCAAAACTCAGAGAATAATGCAAAGTAAACTCAGTGTCTAACCAATTCTCTCTCCTTCAAATGGCTTTCCTTTCTGCAGAGACATATGCACTCTTGCAGACAGCCAGCATGTGACCTTTTCGTTAATAACATCCTCTATAACCTCTATTTTGTGGACTTGGATGGACACAAATAAGCCTTTGCTGTGCTAGGAATTGCATCTGAGTAGAGCTAAGGGTTAGTTTATACTGATCAGGATTTTTTTCTCTTCTTTAGTTGAGAAATACATAAATATCCTTTGTACAAAAGCCCTCCCTGTGGAATATAGTTTTTATTCCTGAAAGAACCCATGCAGACATTCCTGTGGACAACATCTGTCTGAATATTTGAGTATGTTTGTTTGCTGAAATATCTTGCCAGTTGAAACCAGTGTCTGTTGCAGCTATTTAACAATAAATACTCTTTTCATGCAAGGGATTTACAACAGATACAATGAGTTCCTGTGTTTCATTACAGATGACTTTACAATGCATTAGCAAAATGCTCTTTTTTTCCTAGACCCATGCCATTGTGAAGTTTGTTCAGGCTACCTAGTATGCAAACATGCAGTTTTGATCATTAACTGAAGTATGAATTGTTCATAAAAATAGGGAAATAGAAGGTGAGGAAGATGGGCAGTAGTGCTTGTTTGATTAAAGAGCTGTGCTCTCTTTGCTACCATTTTGTCTGCTCATCCATTGCCACTCTGAAGATTACACTCCTAATGAATTAACTACTTGGATATGGCCTGTAATCCCCCTGAGCAATTATTTTAGCATCTGCCATGGCAGACTCAATTTGGCTAACAATTGCTGTAGCTCTTTGTAGAATTAGTTCTGGTTCAACTAGTAATTACTCATATTTACGTGTGGTACAGCCACTTTCACTGCAAGCAGGTCTCCAGTCATTTTGCTGGGCATGGCCTCGGAATTATATTGTGTTTATGCAAAGTTGTCACGTGTTGGTCACTTTACTCACCTGTTTTCTGTCTCTGTTGGCAAACTGCAGATACTTCTATATCTACGTGAGTTTAAACGTGGGGAAAAAAACACAGATGAGGCTGAAATTACACTATTTTGTCAGCTTTCAGGAGGGAAAAGCTTGTGAAATTTGGTCTGGTGTTTGGTGCAAAGGCTGGAAGTGTAAGGTTGTCTCCTGATCTTTTTGTTAATAGCTAACCAGTACGTGCCAGATTAGGCTGAGGGAGGATGTGGGACCGCAGAAGAGAACAGTCCTCTCTCCTCCCTGCTTTTGGAGAGCAGTGCTATATGTTTCTTTCTGTAGCTTTCCCTCCTCTGGATAGGGTGGTGTTTTTTTTTCTCTCACGCTGTTTCAAGTGCTGGTCCCCACATTCAGTGAGGAAAAAGCTAGTGACTCAGTAACCCAATACGTGCTGCACTGCCCTAGCTTACACTCTCCTTAAGCCTCAATTAAGACTGATATAGTGCATATGAATTGGGACACGGTTGTACATTCCCCTTGCTGACCCTGCTGCCTTGCTGATAACCCCTAACAGAGCAGCAGGACTGGACAGTGACAGTAGGAGAAGTCGTATCATTACCTAAGCTGGATCCATCCAGGCTGCACATGATCAAAGTCAAAAGAGAGCAACTAATAGGAAGGGAATTTCAAAATCAATTTAAACAGGATAGCCATGAGTTATCCTGATGAGAGACAGGAGTCCTACCAAGAAGAGTTAGGCATGGCTTTATTACAGCTCTGTTGTAACAGACTTGAAAGCGCACACATCTTCATCAACATCCAAGTAATACGTACAGAGAAGTACAGCCAGTTATACAGCTGAGGCATAAGCGCTTTGAACAAGGCAGAAATTAATGTTGGTTTGAGAAGAAGAAAAATGTAAAAAAATATTGTTATTTATGTATTTTCATTATTTTGGTTTTTATACTGCCTGTATTTGATCGAGAAAAGATACAGTTAGTTTGCAGTTGCTACCTTCCATAGTGAGGCATGCTTTGCAAGACATGTAGTAAAAATGTGTTTGTGTGGACATTGGTCTCATTTGGAATTTACAATGTCAGTCATTTTGCAGTGATTTTTAATGGTACTTCTTTTGGAATGTAGGGCCCAAGTCTGCAAGGGAAGCAGCGATCACATCAGTCCTTTTTGTGACCAATGAGAGGAATTTGTCTTCCACTAGAGCTAGAAAAGTCTTTCTAACAGAACATTTTCTTCTTTAGTATTGTAAGAGAAGAATCTGTCATGGTGCTGAATGGGCCAGAAGGAATTGTGAGGAAGTAACAGAGGTATTTCCATGTCTGTTAGAAACTTCCTTACACCCAAGTATCTGAGTTGGTGTCCAGATGGAAGCATTGAGGGAGAAGTGTTCTGGGAGAATTCACTGATCAGATATCTAATTTAATTTAGGTTTGAGATTACTGCATGTTCTTATGTATAATTTTGGTAAGGATCTCATCACCTGCCTCCAGATGGGATTTTTTTATTTGGTTCTTTTAGTCTTGAGAGATCAGGGTTCAGGCTGCCTGCCAGAACATTTGTATAATGAAGGAAGTATAAAATACTGTAGGAAATACAAAAATAACAATTGTTGCCCAGTTTCATATTCACCTCTGGTCACACTCTCCTGTGATCAAGAGATCCAGCCTATCCAGTGATTAGGGATGCAAAGGTTTCTCTCCTGCAGCATATCAAGCAAATGTGAATCACATAGTCACCTCCTCACCTGTTTATAAACCTCACCCATTTCTTAGTAAAGGGGTGGGCTGCTAGAAAGGTAACCTTTTAAACTTTCTTTACAGAAATTTACTGCTTAATTGTGAGCCTGCTTCATTTGTTAAATGTAATAAATATATGGCTAACTACAGAACCCCATCAAGATAATTCCTTCCAGTATTCCTCAAAGCTTTGCCAGACAGAAGCACCATCTGTATAACTTTCCCACTGCTGATACACAAACTTCTTCTGAAGACTCTTTGAAGTGTCTGTTTTCCCTCTGGCTATGACCATCTGGGTAAGCCTAAAGCATGTATATGCGTGTGCATGTGCACACAGATTCACACATGTAGAGTTTGACTATATTTAATACAAAGTCTACACTTTCCTATTTTGTTCTTTTCTTCAAATAAATCTGAATGTAATCTCCAGATGAGGACTGCTGTGCCTTCTTCAGGGATTCCAGTGAGTGAAGAATTAGACCAAAATAGTCTAGATGTCAGGAACTGCTGGTACTTTTGAACCAGGCAAAATAGTGGCTGTCCTTGGGCATGGCCTGTTTGCCAAGCCAAATTTTCATCTTGGGACAACTCAGAAAGTGGAAATGTCAGCAAAAATGCCTGAAGTTAAACAAAGTTTGGTAAGGAACAGAAGTTAAGTTGGAAAGACGGGAATTATCTGGCGACAGGATTTGTTCATAATGTGTTTTTTAATTCATGGTCATTTGAAGCTCAGAAAAGCTTAGACATGATGTATGCTTGATTCAGGTGACCTGGCTGAAGGTCTTCAAGTGCTGGTACATATAAACACTAATACCATCTTCATTTGCTAAATGTTAGTCTTCATTTTATGAGTAGCTGTTTACTGTTGCACACAAAAGACTATCCAGATTTTAAAATAGATGCACTCTTCTGAGGTTGTGTTTTGGAAAATTTAACTAGTAATTGACATTGCTTCTGTGAAATCTTAGTTATTTATTGTAGTATTGTAGAACTGTTGATTGGAAGGGACATCTGGAGGTCATCTAGTCCAGCCTTCTGCTCAAAGCAGGACTTTTACCAGCACAAGATCACATCAGCTATGGCTTTGTCTGTCTGGATTTTGAAAACCTCCAAGGAGAAGACCATACAGCCTCTTATGTTGAATACTGACTGAATGTGCGAACGCAAGTTCCTCATTTCTGAAGCAGGTGCCCAGTAGTTTTCAGTCAAGTGCCCTCTTCAACTGAAGCCCTCAAGTTGGTTAGTCAGTTATTACTGTTCTTGCTGTTGCCACTTGCTGTTTTGCACCATGTGGTGCGTTTATGGACTACAGTATTTATTTTCCCTTATAGCACGCTTCTGGATTTCTAACAGCTTTGGCATGCTTTACATCCCACATGGTTTGGGATTTGTGTGTGGATTTCTTTCTGTTTCAACCAACTGCTGCAGCACCCTTTGTTGATCCTTGTTATCCAAATTATCTCATCTTTCATAGGATTGCAAATAACAATATTCTTCTTCTGTGGGAGTAGGTATAAGCACCAGCTGGAGCTTTGTGCATTCATTTATTCTAATTTTCTTTGTAAATCTTCCAATCCAAAACCAAATTACACTATTACATTAAGACTAATTATATTAGGAGCTGCTCAACACGTAATGTAAAATTAAATGTTATCGCACAGAGCTTGATGATGCTGCACACCAGAAAACAAGGGTGGAGAGTATTATATCAAGTTATACAGGGTACAGATGAATCAGAAATAATAGCAGGCACTCTTCTGAATGCCCAATGCAGAGTAAGCTTTGCTCTTACAAATTGTCATAATGTGATTCCCTTGCTGAGGCTCATCCATCTGCTGTACACAAGGTTTTGAGTTTGTCCGCCTTTCAGTTTATGTGAATACATGCTACACCTTTCCTGACCAAAGTGATAATTCTTCTTACATGTATCTTTTATATACCACAAAGAGAGAAGTGTCATTCAAAGAAATGTCTGCATTCTTATGCTTTTCCCTTTCATTTCTCACCTGCACATATTATATTAGCATTTGAATTATCATCTTTTGGTTTGCCTAATCTATACACATTTTGGATCTGAAACTAACCCTCAGTATCTGTCTTTATACATACGCTTCCATTGAATGTCAGGGTAGCTTTTCAACAGCTATAACTGTGCACAGGGAGTTTTTTCTACATTACCCAACAGTATGTACTCTGTGCACTGACTTTTTCTATCAGTGCCACTGATTTAGGACTCTTTGTTATCATAAGAGTCCTCAAGACAACATTTTTTTAAGGAAAAAAGCCTCAACTTTCCTTTTCTTTTCTATAAGGAAAACTAGAATACTGAGGTGGTAGTAGTGTTTTCAGAGAAGCAGAATTCATTGTACAGCTGCTTATCAGCTGCTCAAGACTTCAAGGAACATGAATTGATTTTTAAATAGAAATTTCAATTGACAGAGGTGGCTGTGTCCCACAAAGCTCTATTGGACATAGTATTGACAGCAGTTCTTAAAAGACTGCAACTAACACCAGGTCTTTGAGCCTGTGGCCTTAACCATGAACAGTTTCCAGGTAGGTAGCTTCTAGGTTAAGAATAAGCATGTCACCTGGATGATTCTGGACAGCTTGTTTCCTCAAGTCAAAGACTAGAAAAACAGATAAACGCAAAAGTACTTTTAGGCAGGTCAGAATTGATGCTGATTGAAAATTATGTGCTTAGTTTTACCTGACGTTAACTTCAGTAGATCCAAACAGGTTGTGTTTTCTTAGAATCAGAACAGACTTAACTCTAGGAGGCAGAGTCTGAAACACAACATTTAAATATCTCCTTCTAAATGGATCATTAAATATTCTAGGAAAACTTAAAGCATTATCTAATTTGGCTTCTTCCTAACAAATATAGATTGCTTTTAAAAAGCTGCTTTTTCATTTAGTCGTTACACTAAAAATTAAAAAACCATTCATTCTCCAACTGGAAAATTTCAACCAGTGTTTCCAAACCAAAGTGAATAGCTAATTATACACCAGCCTGGCCTCAATCCAGTAGAAAGGCCAATAGATCTGCTACTCTGGCTTTTTACAGGAACTTTGGTATTTTCTGCTTCAAAGTCATAATTTCAAGCTGAACTCCTGAATACTCTTTGCATGCCAGTCTGCATTAAAGATTGCAGATAGGACACCTTCTTTGAATTTATTCCACATATTGAAGACCTCTTTGACCTTGTTGCCTGAAGTCAGATGCTGGCATATTGTTTGTAATTGTACTATTAATCTCAGAACTATAGAGCAAGGAGCAATACTCAGACCTTTCAGATGAGATTAAACTGATGAAATATCCCACTTGAGGTGCATTTCTTTGGTTGTGTCCTGTAAACTGCACCTGGGTTCTTTGGAAGCCGCAGCATTTACAATGGCTGTCCTGATTGCTGTATAGAGAGTTAGGATTTGTAGCTCAGTTTGACATTAGATACTGGGTGTTGACCTGCAACATTATTCTGAGTTGGGGGAGAAGAACATTTTCTGTATCATCATTATCTGTCTGTTGAACCCCAGCAGCATCACATTTTCATCTAGACTGCAGATTCATTTTCATTATAAGGACAAGGCAGAAAAGGGAATTTTTTTGCTTTGAAAGAAACAGAACTCAAGTGAGGAGGTTAAGGAAAGCGCACAAGCTGATTTTGGATTAGGCTGCTGCTCTGTAGCAAGGAGCTTTGATGCACAGCCGCAATCTATATAAAAAAATGGTGAAAAGAAGGAAAAACCTTTCTTCAGAAAGTTTGATGATGGCAATAGCTTTCAAATGTTCAAATAACATTTTGGAGAGTTAACCTGTCTTCTGAGAAAAGCTACTTTATCAAAGTGAAGAAGCACAAATTATTGTGTTTTAACTTCAGATAGCCATAACTTTGGAAAAGAAGGAAGCATAAAATCCTTAGAACACAGACTTAGAAAGATTGTGTGTGCTTGTGTTTGTTTCCTTAACATGTTAGGCTATGTCTTTGATGCATAAAACGAATCTATCAGATAGTCTTCCTTCTTCCCAAGATTTCACTACTATATTCCCACTCAAAGGACGTTCTGAAGCAAAAACTCAGACAGTATTTTTTATGGGCATTCTTGTTTGTTTGTTTGCTTTTTCCCCTGGGGATCAGCACCTGAAGGTCAGCCTTCATGCAGATTTCTGTATCCTTATAAATCATGGGGCTTTTAGGCTCTACCCCTTAGCCTTAGTCTGGGAGGATGGAGGGAGAGAGATTGTTCCAGGTGGCAAAATAGGCACAAGAAAAAGCAAAGAAAGAGGATAAAACCTGTTAAAGACAAATGCAGAAAATAGGTTTGCCCAGCAGACATTAGTGATTTTAGAACTCTGAACTGGATTCTCCAGGGAAAGAGAAGTTATTTTATCCCTTTCAGCTTGTCAGGTGTACAGTTGTTTTCTCCCAGATGGTTCACTTGCCACATTTCAAACAAGTACAGAGGTCTGCCCAGAGCCAGCTTGACAGGGGCAAGGGAGTCATGTCAGTCTACAGAAGCCACTGTACACAAAGAGGTGGTGCAGGCAGCAGCATAGCCCCAGTCTCCCCATTACAGCTGAGTTGAGGGTGGGGTGCGTCACCGGGAGCCCCTCAGCACAAGCATGTACATCATGTACCCATGGAAGATTCAAGCTAAATCAGTGGACATCTATGGTCACTTGAAATGTCCCACAGTGTATGCTTTTTGTGAGCAGTTTTGATTTCAGTAGCCCTGTTGGCTGCTACTCTGAGAAAAAGACCCAAATTCCTCCTTGGGTTTGGGGGAATCTCTCTCTAGGACTTGTTTATGTTTCTGTGCCGGCTTGTGAAACTGGCTGAAGTAGGTGTGAAGTAGGGTGCCACTGGCTGCTGCTCAGGAGTATGCTGAGGCTCTCAACGCCCAGTCAGTTTTTGATGACCTGGCACTGTATGCTGACATTTGTGGTTGCTATTGTCATTCTCACCAGGAAGTGACAGATTCTTATGTAAGGTGCCAGATCATGAAGTAACTCTGTCTTGGTTTGGTACCTTTATTTTTATACTGTAGTGGTTGGACACCGTTATGGGAAAAAAGTTTGTTATGAACTAATGACAATGAAACAGAACCTTATAAAGGAAATGTAATATACTGCACAAAATCTTGAACAGATTTTGTTCAAGCTATATACTTAATATAGGACTATAAACTACAAATGGTGATATATGCATGTAATGACTATTTAGATAGACAAGATAATTGTAAGGCTTCTCTTCAAGAAAACAAGCCTTTCCATATATGATAATACGTTCTGGCTGTAAAATTCAAAAGATAACAATGGAAGTTATTCTGCTTTATAGTTGCTGCTTTTCCAAAAATATCAATGAGATCTTTTTTTAAGAGTTCGTGTGATATTGAAAGTCTGCCATTTTTAAAGTACAGATCAGGCTCTGAGTTGACCAAGCTGAGCACTGCTTGCATCTGGTCGCTGATGTGAGAGTAGCAACAGTTTTGAACATGTTCAGACAGAGGAAGAGTGTTTACAGATGAAACAGGAGCTGTCACAGGATTTTTAGGCTGTTGTGGAAAGAGCTAACCTAGCAAGGTTTTAATGAGGACAAAAATCCAGCTCTGCAGTTGGTGGGACTAGTCTAACTTTTCATCCCATGATAATGGCCTCTTTGGATGGAGGCATTGCCTCTACTCCTTTTTATTCATTGGTAGCTTCAATTTACACCCTAGCTAACCTGCAGCTTCTCAAAATGTGCAGTTAAATGATGCCGTGTCTCTCTCAGAGGCCTGAAAAATACCAGCAGAAAGGTAGCCACTGCTTTGCTCTTCCACCCTCTGCTATTTCCTCACCCATTGATAGTATTAGTGCATCATTCGCTACTATTTTGAGGAAAGGTTTCTCAAATTAGTTTAATTTATACCGCTAGTTTTGTTCCTGCTTTCACTGGGGTGATGAAAAAGTTTAAAACTTTAAAGTACCATCTTACAAAGGTATTGGAGAATTGTGAGGACTACTCTTTCCAAGCAAGAATTTCAGCTAATGTACTTCAGAAAACTTGAGCTGAAAGTAATAGCATTACAGCATTCACGCCCCTTGAGGGTTTGACCATCAGATCCAATTGTTAAATGGCTTTTAATGTATTTATCCTGCTTATGTCAGAACTTGACTTGAAAATCACCTTGGGTAAATTGAACTAGCAATTTTTTTTCAGTTCTCAAAAACTACCTTTGGCAGAGCAAAAGTTGTCTAAGAAAACAATAGGTAGAGCCATCATCCATTCTGAAGCCTGACTGCATGAAATTACATTGTGAGCTTCCATCACGAAGTTGCTTCACAGATTTCCAGATCAGACATACTGACTTCAAGACTAAAACAAGATCTTTTGGTCTTTTTTCTTCTCTTATCTCCCCGTTATTTGCCAGCCTAACAAACTCAGCAAAAAGTCTCAAAATCTGGCTTGATTGTTCTGCATTAATTTTATTGCAAATCTGAGCTATAAATGACTGATCTTGAAATTGGAATTTGGAAAGGGGCAAAATATGAATCTTGATGCTATCTTGGTGACTTTTTGAAATGAATGGGGTCAAGGTGCAGGAAAAAACATAGACAAAATTTGTTCCATGAGAAGTGGAACTAATGGAGTCACACATATGATATATGTATGTCCTTTCTACTCTCATACTCCCTGTAGTTCTACCTTATGTTCTGTGACCTCCCCAAAGACTGAAAAATATAACCTGGGGACTGTACCATCCCAGTAGGTTCTATTGTACCTGGACAGCAGGTTCAGAAGTTATCAGAGAGTTAATGAAGCTTAAAACCCGCAGGGGCATCAGAGGGAACTGCAAGTATGAAGATTAAATATGCTTATCTTGTTATGGTCTTAGAAGGTCAATAAGATGCAAATAGACTCAAAAAACTTAATCCAAATTTGTAATGTTAGAGACAATACTGTGCCCCTTCTGCCAGCTGTGGAATGTACCTCAGTGCATAAGCAGCCGCACCAGCAATCAGTATGGCTGCTTAAGTACTAATATAGTATCTGACTCCAGGTTAGACACCATTTCACAAATTATTAATCAAAACTTTCAAGTTGCTCCTTTAATGTTTGGAATATTTATTATGTTTATAGCATTTGTAACATGTATACAGTGTATTTAATCATAATGTGTTGCTTCAAATCAAAGTAGTATTTAAGACATTTAATGTGTCTTCATGCCACTCAAGTTTACACAAGTTTACAGTTGAAATGGCCATGAAGATCTTGTATTTAGTATTTAGGCTATTTGTATTCAAGCCCTAGTTAACTCTACTGATAAATGGTTAAAGAAAATATCCTTTTATGTGGGTCTCCTCATTCCCATTCAGTCCTTTGCTGGAGCTCTGCAAGTGTATTTCACATTGATGAGCATCTGAAAAGCCCTGAGTTTTGCTATGTTTCTAGTAAGTAACCTTTTCTTGGATCAAACCGATTAGCTTATTTCCTTTGAGCTGCTGTTTCAAATGCAGAAGGATCATGTTCAATTTAATGTAAAATCTATTTTAATCAGAACGGGTTTCACAATTCATAAAATAGTTCATACAAATGTTAAAGGCATTTTTTTGTAAAAATATTTCTGACATAACTGAATTGCTGGGCTGTCATTAAAATGTTGTATTCTGGAAACAATGACATTTCCACATGGTCTCTTACATAGGTTCTGTATTTGTAATCAGTTGCTGCTTTTATAAATGGAATGCAATGCACAAGAGGGTGAGTTCACACATCCTTTTCTGTTCATGCACACTGGCCTGTGAGCTATAAATGGAACAAAAGGATGAACTTCACTGGGCACTTGCCACTTTTATGTGTTGATGAGTTAGAACTTTGTTGATATGCCTGAAGTAGTTTAGATAAAGACTGTGCCACATATATTTTTCTTGTTATTTTTAGAAGTCCAGCTCCAGTGCGACCTGAAACTACGCCATCAACTGCCCCTACAGAGAAGCAGGAGGTTAAAGTTTCTCGTGTGAGGAAGTTAACAAGGCAGTACAGTTTGTGAGTAATGCATAGCACTATCTTTGTAGTTTTGCCTACTATAGCTGAAAAGGAAGGGGGATGCTAATTACTGTTCTAGCTATGCCTTCTGAAAGGCATGAGTGCAATTACATGATAATGATCTTATACTGATACCAATCCTTTCATCACTGAGAATCTTCAAACTTTTAATATAAAACGCATTTGCTGTCCTGAAGCAGTTGCTAACCCTCAGAATTGTAGGCCCTCTGCCTTTCTCTGAGTTTACAGATTACGAATTGAAAATCTCTTTCCCACATGAAATGTCAAAGACCTCATGTGAGCTAAAGCAAGCTGCTCTGTCTGCTTCACTGCAGCCCCATTTGCAAAATGAGGAAAACTGTCCCTGTTGGATGGTCAAGCTGTGCTGCCAGGCATTCCTCCCAGAAAGTGCACCCTCTCTTCCTCTGTGATTTTGTCACATGCAAACAGCATACTGCTATAGCTGCAGTTAGTCCTGGCAAGAGTGATCTGTGCTTATAGGGCTTTGGCATGTCATTTACATGTAAGTCAACCGATTTTAGAGTCTCTAAAGGTGTGAAGTACTGAAAAGATGTGGAAATCTGTTTGTTGTTCTGTCTTTTCTATGGAGGGACAGACACCATCACCAGAAAATAGGGTTTAAAAAAGGAATAATGTCAGCATAAACTTATTAGTACAAGAACACGAGTGCCATAACAAAGAAAAAAATATGAATGTGTTCTCTGCAGAATGGGAACTGTTAGTCCCTCCAGCAATTTAACATTCTAGTGCCCCTAAACATATAGAAACATTAGCAAACATTTTCTTTTTCTCCAGATGGATGCTAATAAATGTCAATATGTAATTATTTTCTCTCTCAATCTTAAGAACACTGGCATTTGTTTTGGAAAAAAAATTAAAAAAGAAACAATCAACATTGCCAGAACTAAAAAAATACTTAGAAGAAGGAACAGAAAAATGAATCAATTTGAAACTAGGAGGAAAATAAGCAATTAACCAAATTGGTATTTGTCAGAGAGATCAAGGGTGACACATGGGAACACACAGCCCCAGCTTGGTCTGCAGCCACATAGCATGCTCTCTCTTACAATAATACATCAGCCAGGATAGTTTGAAAATGAGATGTGAGTTGACAACTCAAGCTGGGAAGAGTACCCAGCTTCCCTTACTGCTTGCTAATCCTGAAGATAATGTGTGACAGGAACTTGACAGCATTTGGTAGGAGCAGTTTCCCAAGGCCTGAATGAAGCTGGCTCACTCACTCTGCCCAGCGTAGCCCAGACAGCAGTGTGCTTTTCCTAAATGAGACATCACTTCTACTACTTCCTTTTCTACAAGCCAGGGGAAGGAAATCTCCTACATATTTCAAGATGCATCTTATTTTTTTCAGATTTTTATATAATGCGGGGACTTGTAGATAGCAGTCAGCAAAGTAAAAGGCTGTAATGCAGAGAGAACCAATTATTTGATGCTCATCATATGGCAGGCAATGAACAGGATGCAGTGTCTGATCCTATTCTTTAAAGACACTGATGTGTAAGGAAATTCATGTCCTATTGCAGCTATAGACACAGGTTTTCTACAAACACTTGGAGAAGTTTTTTGATTGAAGTTTTAACCTAAATAGGTTGTTAAACTTGGTCCTCAAATACTGTTACATGGAAAACAAAGAGAACAGTGCATTCTGTGTAGACAGGCATGCATATGTAGGGTATATTAGGGCTGGAGAGGGTGTGTTTACCAATAAGTGACAACCAAAGGAGAGGTACAGGTAATAGGAGAGAATAGTGAAAATAAGTACCTCAAGGCATCATCCCTGAAGTAATAGCAGAAGCAGCTATTACTAGATCATTCTTGTCTGAGAAACTGTTTAGCCAATCTGTTCTTAAAGAGCAAAGAGAGCTTTTCAGGCCAGACTGAGCCCTTTCCTGTACATGAACAGTCATCTGGTCCTCCAGAGCTGCTGAGCACCTGCGGAATGGTACTGGGGAAAGGAGGAGAGGGTAAATGAAAATGAGTGAGAGTTTTTCCCAAGGAGAAGGCAAAGGATGCTGGGGGCCATTGAGAATAACAGTACCATGGAGAATTCAGCAGTGTCTGGGAAAAGCAGAACCTGGGAAGGCAAGACCTGAAGTGACAATCACTGTGGTGGAGGCAAGTGGAATGGAAAGGAGACTAGAAGCAGGTTCATGCAGAAAAGGCAATGGTGTTGGTTATACACACATTGAGGAGCAACATTTAAACATTGGATTTATATATATAAAAAAAAGAAAAATAATGTGTTCAGGAGTGAGTTCTCAATTTTTGGATGTTGAATTTTTGAGGAATCATTTTTAAGCGTGTCTTGCCCTCATGTAGATTTTCAGTTGGACAGTATTTGACATGAGAAAAAGCACATAAAACATCTAACCACAGATGTCACCTGTGCTATGGCCATGTGTAGGGCTGAAGACTCCCTAGTTAAAAATACAGGCTGTGATTTTTTTAAATATTTTGTAGACCCAAATTCTTTTCAATTTAAATTGTCTTGTGTCTAGGTGCAAATATGGGAAATGCAAACAAACAGTGAAGGAGTATTGTGAATCGAATAGAGTGAAGGGCAATTCTCAGTCTTATAGCTGGCATGCTAGTATCTTGATGAGTGATAAGACTAGACTCTTACCCTTAGTTTTTATTCACAGATGCTAAGAAGCCTTTCTGAACTGGCAGGTTCTCGGCAATTTTCCACTTTCTTATTAAGCAACAGAGCAGCTTTACCCAACAAGGATGGGGAGGGTGCCAGTATGTCCCTGCTGAGAATGGGGAGCAAGGACTGAGGAAATACCAGCTACATGTTTCTGAAAGAGAGATTAACTAGGTCAACAGCCCAGCACTGACTTGTTGCATTAAGAAAATATTTATTGAACAAGTACAAAAGGTTTTGCATTTTCTTTCCAGCATAAAAACAGTGCATTGTGCATGCTTTGATACTGAATTGTACCCTTACCCAAAGGAAATAGAAAGTGAAACATTGGAAAGATAACATTAATCACCATAGCTTTATATTACAATAGAAAACCATTGCTGTCACAGCAAACAACCCACCATAAGGCTGTGTATGTCACATAGTTTTGAAGTACTGTGTTGCCCAGGCATGATGCCTTCAAGTAGCCCTAAACCAAATACAGTTCTGTTCTGGAAGTGTCTGTCAAACAGGCATAACAGGCTCTGTGCACTGTGCCTACATAATTGGTAGCTCAAATAGGTGCCATTTTATGAGCAGAAATATTTTTTCTTATCATTTTTCTCTGTGCTTTGAACTGTCAAACTGTAGTTTTTCCTTTTTGCACATCATTTCCAGTATAAAGTTTCTGTAGGCCAAATTGTGACTTTGTTTACCTCCATGCAATTTCAATTAGTAATTGGAAACATCCGTGCTCAGGGTTGACTGATCCCAGTGATTTGTAGTCAGTGTAGCTCTACAAAACTAAACGAAAGGATAATATCCTCTACTAGCTTTCATTTAGTAGTGACAGTAGGTGAGATGGAAAGAGCTCAGCTTGACGGTCCAGAGCCCAAGAGAAGCATGCAACCTGGTTTTAAATAAAATGTTTTCTCTGTAAGAGGAATAAAAGGGACAGGAAGAAGATACTCTCACAAGAATGTTTCTAAAGAGCTCCTTTTTGGAGTCAAAGTCCTTTAAAAACAGTTTGAAAGCAGGAGCACAGACTAGCTGCATCAAATCTCCTACTGGTCTAAAGCCAATGAAGCAGTCAGTCCCGTGGATGAATCTAATCAGATCTGTTCTTATAAATACTGCCAGCCTTCATAGAAAAGAATAAACATTATCATCATATATAAGTTTATTTAGTCATATATACTCTGTAAAAAGACTACTTGCACATAAGATTTCCACTTGCAAATGGGAATTGCCTAGCCAATCCACTTTGGAGGAATCTTTGAAGCTTAAAAAATGTAATTTACTTGAAAAGTAAATTCCTGCCTTATAGATAGAAGAGCAGACAGAACTTCACTCCAAAGAACTACAGCTGACATATAAACAGGTTTTCCCCAGTGCCTTCTCCTGGTGAAGGAGTACAGGTAAAGCCTGGTGTCATTTTCTAATGAGAAGATCTATCTGCTTGTATCAACTGCAGTGATGAAGATGATCTTCCTCCAGCACTGGCAGCAGCAGCAGCATCCACACCTGTGTCCTCAGCATCTCCTGGGTCACAGAAAACATGTACGCCACAGACGTCAGAAGGGCAAACACAGGTTTCACCTGGTGGCAAGGTAATATACAGAGAAATGAGCTTTTGTCAGTTGGGAGAGTGTTCAGAAAGGGTGGGATGGAGTGGCAGATAACATATTTTCCTTAGATGGAGTAATTCTACATTTAGAAGTAGTTTTTAATGCAGATTTGTAATTAGTAATACATTTAACCTGGTGTATAAGGGAATATTTAAAGCTTGCTCCAAGACCCAACTAAAACCTATAATAGTTTTTCATCAATATTAGGAGGGCATTGGATCAGGATTAAATTAATATTTACCTTGATTTCAAAGGTGCATGATTCCATTGTTTGTCTTTCCTGAGTAGCCAATACTTTGCTTTAAGGAATAAAAACCCAACCAAACAAACAAAAAAACAAATGAAGCAAAAAGCCCCAACAACCGCCAGAATTACAGAAATTCTATGTCCTTTTCAATGCTGGGTTTCTTTTTTGCCTTTAGAGTTCCACAGACGCCGGAAGTACATTTGCTTTGGAGCCAGGTGACCTCCTGATGGATTTCACAGAGGCCACACCTATGGTAAATAATTTCAGTTTGCCACCAAAAGAATGTGAAGGTTTTCAGTAATTTGCATGCAGCTAAAATGAATGGGATACTGTACAATATGTTGGATAATGCAAAAGACTGTAGCACCTTTCCTTGGTATTCAGTGGTCCTGAGCATCCATCAAACTCAGCTCAGCATCTCTGAAAATCAGTCCCCATCAACAAATATTATAGCTGATCTTTTGCATGTTATTTTTATTGTTGGATGACTTTTCATTTCTCTCTCTTACCTGGGTATCTTTACACCTTGCTGTGCTGGTTTCACAAGCTTCTTTGTCCCTTTAGCATAAATTCTTAATCTGATCATAGATTTGCTTTTGAGAGTTGTCTGAAAAGTCTCTTCTTCTCCCCATAAGACCTTATCCAATAGCCAATCAAAAAACATGCACCTGCACTTTCAAGTTTCATTAGCAGAGTGCTTTGTTTCACTTTAAGGCAAAATAGTCTATAGCATGTTGATTGGTAACTTCTTTTTTTAGAGGTATGTGATTTGTGATTTTGCTTAAAAGCCAAGGAAAGATACTGGAGTCCCACTGAAGTCAAAATGCCTCTTGCCTCAGTCATCTCAGGCTTTCAGCTCAGATTCCCAGCAGACTACTTTCAAGTAGTTTCAGGATCACAGTATGATCCTTAACTTTTTCTGAGTCATCTTGCATTGGAAATAGCTTTAATGTCAGATAGTTCCTCTGCTGTCCAAAGCCATTTTTGCTGCCTTCTGGAAACTATATTTAAAGCATATAAAAAACACGACATGGACAGCACTGGTTTTGGCATAAACCTTTTTGTATTAAAGTACTTACGTTCTAGGCATTGCTTTCACTACATGGTTAGGTGCTATTTTACAGTATTGGAAAGGCTCTGTGGGAATGCGCCTTTTCCTTCAGGGACTGTATTGTATCTGTCTGTAAATAATTGCCTGTGTCCTGTTACCACTGAATGAGAGATGTGACTTCCCCTGTCAGTCTAAAGAAGTGAAGGCTTATCCTTCCTAGGCCCCTCCCTGCTTGCAGAAGAGATGTGAATATGCAGCTGTGGCTTTTTGGCTTCAGAGGCATTCTGAGGTAGGCACAGGGTGTACTGTGACTAAAGACTTGCTGCTGTGGAGTAGTAAATAAGTTTGATGCAGGGGACTGGGCAGGGGCTGTGGAGCAGCTGAGACTGACACTGTTATACTGCAGCTTGGAAATGGACACCAGCTCTAGGATAGAAAGATCTGCAAAGCTATTCTCTCTTATGCAGCTTCAAGCATGTAGTATTGTTTCTTCACAAAGTCCTTAAGGATACTTGATGGTCCCTCTAATACGTCAGGGGGTTCAATAAGCATGTTCTTCACCTTCCATCGACATGCTATCTGTACCCACCCTGTTCCTCCTGACCCTCTTCTTATCATTGCCCTTCAACCAAGTCAGCTGAACAGTCCTTGTGCCCTTAGACTTTCATAGTGCAGGTGTTGTACCTCTGAACTGTGACAAATTGAAATTTAAGGGGCCTTCTAGCTCCTTGAGCCCCTGGGTCTCCTTGGCAGGAGAACTGTTCCAGCACTAGCAGCTGTGATGACAGCACAGCACATGCTGCTGCTATATCCACTGTATAGGAGGGACCTGCTTTTGCCCTGAAAATACCACTGCAGACTGAGGAGCATCTATGGAAATGAGGTTTACCTGGAAGCTCCTTGAATGGTGGGTGATGAAACTATTCCATTTCAGAAAGTGACAGAAAGAGATGCACATTTAATCTGAACAATTACAATTGCTCCCTTACATTTCTGGGGGAAAGGAAAATTAAAAGGGAGCAAAGTAAAGTGAGAAAGAGGGGCAGCATTCTGCAGCTATTTTAGTAGTTTGGGTTGACAACACACAGGCAGACTGAAACTGAGACTACCTGACAGGAAGTTGTAGCAAGGTAGATGTTGGTTTCTTCCCAGTTAAGAAGTGATGAGACAAAAGGAAATGGCCTCAAGTTGCACCAGGGGAGGTTGAGATTGGGTATTAGGAAAAATTTCTTCACTGAAAGGATTATCTACACTGGAACAGGCTGCCCACAGAAGTGGTTGTTCCACCACCCCTGGAGGTACTTATAAGATGTGTAGATAAGGCACTGAGGTACATGGTTTAGTGTTGGACTTGGCAGTGTTAGGTTTACGGTTGCACTTGACGATCCTAAAGGTTTTTTCCAATCTAAATGATTCTATGATTCTATATAGATTAGATTATTCTCTGTGTTAATAACATGTTTATGGCTAAACTGTAAGTAATTATCCTTTCAAGTTTATTAATAGATTTCTTATTCTAAAAATCATCATACCATATCTTACTGTATTAAGCAGAATTTTAAAAAGTGAGTCATGGAGACTTTAACAACTGACCTGCTCTAGATAACAGGTTTGGTTTTTTGTTTCCATTTGACAGGAATCAGCATTAAACAGTTTTGCAGCTGAGGATTTAGGCTTTTTTCCCCAAATGTTTTACCCAGTCATACTTTCCCATTTTCTACCCCCTATCCGCTGACATAATTTGTCACACTGTATGTTCATAAACTAACCTTCCATTATTTTCTCGGTTTTAACATTTTGGAGAGATGTACTGCAGAGCATCAATCAACCCTTTCTGTTTTGTTTAACATCTATAAAGGTCATCTTGTTCCCTACAGAGCAGTTATTGTTTATAGACCTTTCTCTGCAATTTCACTGGCTACAGGCTGCTCTCAATTGAGATTTGAATGAAAAGTTTACTCTTCAGGGAAAGAGTCTCCAAACTAAAGCAAGCTATGGGAAATGCATAGCTCTGAGCCAGTCTGATTATTTCATAATTCTGTTGTGATAACATGTGCTGTCATTTGAGGGTCAAGATGGTGTACAGCTTACATTGTGTTGCTGTCAAGTCACTGGTGGTGTGCTGATTTTGCATGCTATGACCTGGCCCTTGGGAGGTTGCTTGTTAATTGCACCCATTTGTTTCACATTCAGTGATAGGTACAATCTCTAAGAGGGTCATTCATGCTGCCTGACTTGGGGCATTTGCCTGAGGTGATAGGGTTAGAAGTTCAGGTTCCTACATCGTCAGGGGGCTTCCTGCAGAGGGGCATTCAGAGCCATCTACAGAGCCGTCTTCTTGTTGTCTGGACTAGAGAGTCTAATGCACCTAAATTGAATTGTGGGTGTGTGTGTGATGTGTGTCATGATGTTTGCTGCCAAAATTCTCCAGTTCACTGGAGAAGAGTTAATTTAAAGCAGTTTTAGACATCCTCCCTTCTGTAACGTTACTGGTTGAGAGTGATTAGTAATCACTGGCACAGCTGCTTGATCTTCATTGTACAGTGTCTAACCATTGATGCTTCTTGATGGCCTTGGGTTTTATCCTTGTTTTGCTGCTGTTGCCCATACAGTTGAAGCTTTAATACATGCTGATAGTTACAGTTAGAAGTGGAGCTCACGAAATGAAATTATAATATAAAAATGGAAGGATTACTGAATGGATTGGATTAATAGAATTCATGCAGGTGTCCATGCAGGAATCAGAGCACTCAAGTTTGTCCACCCAGTCAGCCTTGAGGAGCTACTGTGATATGTACGAGAACCAGCTGAGCTCTAATAGTCACTCAGTCATCAATACTTAGACTGCCAGTAACAGCAGGGCAATTGTGAGGCAGACTGATTTCAGGAAATAATTTTGCAGGAGAAATAACATACATTTACTAACGCAGATTGCCTAGAAGGAAAGGTATCCTTTTGTGCTCTGCACTCCTCAAACCATGCAGTTTATTCATGCTTCCATTAATTTTTCAAGTAAATCCTACAGCTAATTGACTACAACACATTACTTGTCCTTAAAATCATTATAACATACACAGAAGAAAAACCCTGTCTTTTTATACTACTTAATTGTGACTTTGAGAGCTGTACCTGACTTGTATGTAAATAAGATTCAATTCTTTCTGCTTCTGTGTTTCAGAAATGAAGTGGTTTTTAGAAAATAATACAGCACTATGCATGAAGAATTTTGAGCATCCGTAGTGTGGTTTATTAAAATTAGTTTTATCAGTGTAGTAGGTTCTTTCTGCCACCAGTCTCTGGTTTGACCCAATGGAGTAGGACAAAAGAAATAAGAATGAACAGGTTTATATACAAAATGGAGCTAATGGACTAAAGTTTATAATGCAAGGCAGACGGCTAGGACTAAATCATGATCACATCTGAAGAGATATCAAAAACCACGGATTTATAGCTGGCTATATACTTGAAAACTATAAATGTTCTTGCTTCAGGAAGTATTATGTGAATAAATTGCTAGAGCTTCACCTGCCATCTATTGGTGAAAAACAGGAAGTAGAAAATTTTTTGCCTTGTCAAAACAAGATGCAACGTTTAAGAGGTATAAATCATCAGTATAATGGCTTAAAAAATTAAATGGTCTTCCATTTAAAACTAGATATTTTTATTTAAGATGGGTTGAAACAATTATGTCTGTTTCAGTAATAGCCTTACTAGTGTATGCAATCCTATTCTCTGAAAGCGATCTCACTCCAGTTTTGAGTCTGAAAGAGTACAGAATTTAATGCAATAGCATCTACCATTTTGAAAACAAAGTGAAGGTAACCGGGTCAACAGCCAGTCATCTCAGGGTGAAGTTGTGCTTTAAAAGAAGTACAGTAACTTGATGGTGATAAAACATCCTTGCAAACTCTAAGTGGATAGAGTGAGCAAGGGGTAGTGAATGAAAGAGAATGAGTTAAGAATCTCTTCATTTCACTTTCCTTTACGATTTGTGATGTTGATAAAGGAGAGTTGATTGAACTTTTAGTTGCTAAATTTTTGTGACAGTTTTGCAAAGTTGCAATAAGCCAAATAACAGAGTGGGAAATGAGTTCAGTATTTCAACCTTTATTTTAAAGAACTTCTCGCAGTGCAATACAATTTTTCAAAGGAAGAAAGACAAACATATCAAACTCTAATACCTCCATAACCAGTCCTTTTGGCATTGATTTCTAAACAAAAGCAGCTAAAATGTAATTCAAGACTAATATTTGATAAGAGTACTAGATAGCTTGTATCTACATCTAGCTGTCTGAAAGTATAGATCAAGTATCTCTGCATGCCCTAGAGGTTTTTAAAACCTCTCAGGCAGAGATAAATTTATAAATGCTTTGTTTATGGCGAACTACATACAGAAGATAAAATAGGTCTTCTCAAGAAACATATGAAGGCTGTGTGATGTATTTCAGGATTAGAAGGTTTTTCCTTTTACATCTCCATAACACACACACAAAAAAAAAATCCCAAACGTTTCTTAGTACAAGATGAATTGGAAGCAATAACTCTGACCTGGATTCAAAGGAGTGCTCAAAAATGCCATTTTCCAGGCCAGCTTCTCGATTAACAGTATTAGCACATTCAAGCTTATATGCAATGGCAAATTATGAGCCAAAGAATCTGAACAAGAGAATTAGTTTGTCAGTTATAAGTACGAATAAGAACCAAAAGCAGTGAGCAACAGGGGAAATGTACGTTTATTCCCAGTTTCAACTTCATGCCCTTTAACTCCATATTAAGCTAAGAAAAAGCAAAGAGCAGCAATTGCTAAAGCAAACAACTTTAATACAAAAAACCCTTGTGGCAGCAGACAATAAATCTGGTTCCGTATGAACTCGAGGAATACTCTGAATTTACTGATATTGCAGAAGACCATTTTTTCTACTGCAAGAAAAGAGCATCAGCTAGATAAGAACAGAGTTCAAAGGGGTGCATTGTGATGCCTGGTCAAATTGAGTACGAGATGTGACTGGGGTTTGCAGAAAGTCCTCAGTGATGCATGCAGTGCACGGCTCCTGAGAGCATACAGCCTGAACCAAGCAGATGCAAATTACCTGAGCATTGTTTAGGTTATATAAAGCATGCTAATAACTACAGAAGGGACTTAGTACATTTAAAACTAATCATGGCACTTGGGCAGTCAGCATAATGGGTGAATATGTTTTGGACTGGATTTTCACACTCCCTGATAACTGCTGCTTATAGTCTATGCACATAAAGCATTGTAAATAGGACTCGCAACTAACATGCATGTTCAAGCACAGGGCTTTGTTGGTGGGTGCCAGTCTCATAAGCAGTCTATTGAGTTACTCATATGCAGGATAACTGAGTGTCCAGCTCAGAGGCTGCCTCTTGGATCTTAGTTTAACATGCATTAGAAGATGTAAAACTCTGACTGTTACTCAACTATTTGGCGATTTGCTTGCATTCATCTGTTATAGAAGGACACACAGGGTCAGTGAAGAAACGGAATGAGAGAATACTAAAAGATTAACTGTATGCATCTAGATTTAATTCTTATTTTGCTTCTACTTTGAGTAATTTAAATTCATTGGCTAAATGATTTTTTTTTCCCATTGTATGTTGAACAGAGCAGCTCATGCACTCTGTAGATGTATGGCAAACAATTCAACACTTACCTATTTCTTTAACTAATTACAAGTGAATTCAGCAAGAAATCATAGGATTCACAAAGTGAAATCCATTGCTGACTTTATACCAGTGGGCACCGTGATAAACTGGATACAGTGTGTACAGGAACACTGGAGATACCAGAAAGAGGGGAAGGTGTTAAATGGAAAAAAAGTGCAGGGAAAAATCTGCACTCTGCCTCCTTTGTGTCTTCTAATTCACTGACTTTAAATAATGAGTGGCCCACTGGCTAGTTTTTTATAAAACTTGACATGCAGGTAAGGGTGGAATGTCATAAGGTAGTTTGGATCAAGAGGGTGTAAGTTTTTCTCGGAGAGGTGATAAATTCTGCCACATACTATCATTTTTAGTCACCTCTGTACATTGTAAGATGATGTCTCAACTGTCCTCTGGCATTCCATGTGCCTGCCACGTGCCTGAAGAATTTATAATATAAGTAAATGCCTATCCTTAAATCTGGTTTCTGCCAGACCATGCAAGCAGAGCTGGCCCTGGAACTTAAAACTGGCTGGACTCCATAGCAGGCCTACCACATGGTGGGAGCTCATTTGAGGTGACATTTACACAAGAAAACTGTTGGGTCTTTTACCACTTGTGTGCCTGGAGGGAGATAGAGTCAGGAAAATAGCTTAGATAACCACTAGTGCTCCTAAATTGAAGTCTATGGCATTATTGCACAGTGGCAGGATGTTTGCTGTGCCTCTACAATGGGTTGTTTAATGGCCATTTACAGATTTGCCTGTGAAGCTGGACAATTGAGGTTGTGGTGTCACAGATGTACACATAGGTCTTTCTGTAGATGGATTATTGGATGGTTTCATTTGTCCCAGCTTCCTTAGTGGGGCTGTGACAGGAGCTGGATCACTGATTCAGCTGAACACTAACCCTACAAACAAAATTATTTAGCTATAGGTTCTCCTGAAGATTGTAGAAGTGATAAAGTACATTTGCAAGCAGTGTAGTTTCTGGCATAGTACTCCAAATAGGATTACTATGGCTGTTGAAGTAACTTTAAGATGAAGTTTGATCGCTATGAGAGGGAGTCTAGGGTGTGCGTGACTGCAATAACAGTGACTTGAGGCCAACTGACAGGCAAGATCTTAGGGAGGCTGTTCCCTTATTAATTATGCAGAGTATCTGAAACTGCCAAATACCATAGACAGGGCAGCAAAAGACTATGTGCTTCTCTTTTACTGAAATTAGTGCAGTAACCATTTTTAGCTTTTCTAAGTGCCGTGGAAGTGATATAGATTGCCACCACTTTGGCAGTGGTTGGGAAAATCAGAAACTTGAGAATCATAAGCATTATTGTAGCTTAAAAAAATAAAATCAGAAAATGCTATGTGCAATCTCTTTCTCCTGCCTCCTCATCAAAAACCTGATCATTCCATGACAGTAGCGGCTTTCTCTTTTGCTTAAAATCAACATCAAAGTAAAAGAAGGAGATCGAGTAAATGCAAGCAAACAGGTTTTAAACTGGCTGACATCTACCTCCTGCTTCAAGCTGAGAAGGCAAATCTTTAGCAAATCATTTAGAACCTGCTCATTGTTATAAATCAGGTCTGATACATTCAATCATACTTTTGCTCAGTATCTTTTTATTTTACTTCAGATTATTGTTTTATTTTTCAAGCGAATGTGTTTCATGTCCTTAGCAGCAGTAAGCAGGTGTAGCATTGCCAAGGAAGAATAAAGTGAACAATAGATACATAGAGCTTTTCAGACAGTGCATCAAATTTTGGATGTACTGGCTGAGTCTTCTTTTCCACTCTGCAGTAATTCGAGTAATAGAAAAAATGTTCCACTTTTGTGCAAAAGCCTACTTCAAACTAGGTATATCGTTTTATGTTTGCACTCAATGAGACAAGTATGGTGAGGAAGCTATTATGGCTCAAAGTCTTCTGATGAAGGCCTATTAATCACTTTTCCTTTGGCCTGAGAAGTATATAATTTCTTTTGTCTCAGCACCTGTGAAGTTCATCGTCTCTCTTCCTCAGTGTGATTAGTGACAATTGCATTTAGACTCCAGTAACTATTGTGTGTTTGTTTTTGTTCCTACCCACTAATGAATTGATATATGTGTATTTCTAATTCACATTGTTCCAATGTGATAGCAAGTGTGATGCTAACTGCTTGGGCTGTTCTGTGGAATTTCAATTGAATGCCTCCAAGCTCCAACAGAAAATGGAAACATCTGTTTTCTGAGCTGTTTTTTGGCTGGTTGGGTGACTCAACTTGTAAAACCAGCAAAAAGAGCAAGTAGATTTTCTTTTTATTTGTCACTCATTTAAATTGAACTGATAGGATTTTTTTTTTTTATCTTTTTTGATTAAAGTAAAAGCTGTTTGTTTACATTTTCTTTCAAAACCCTGTATTTTGGAAAACATCCTGAACCAAATGTCAGGGAATGCTAAGAAGGGTAGAGAGGAGGATCAAGGCAGTTTCAGTTTCAAGTATTTCTTGTTAATTAATTTCAATGAACTCATGTTTCCAACCAAAACTTCTTTTCTAAATTAGGCACTAAAAACTCCTCTGACAAAATGATGAGTGAAACTATTTAGAATATATATTATTTAATACAGAGAAAATTCAATCAGCACAGATTCTTTTCTAACACTTTCAGTTTAAATAAGTAGGCATTTTCTGATGAGAACTCCCAAGTAGTTCCAGTAGCAATGTCTTCTGATGAGCTGCAAGTGGTACCTAAGTGACCAGAGATTTTCTCTAGTGGCCTATCTGCTGATTTGTCATCTTCTTTTTATTGTTATCCACAACAGTGGGAAAATCCCATAATGAAGCATAACATCTAGTCATTTGTTGTAGTCTTGCCTCCTAGCAAGCAAAACCCAACCAGAGACCCCATCATTGGCTTGTGAGATTCACTTCAGGACAGAACTTTTGTTTTGACTTTGCACAGAGCCTACTACAAGTTTCGCAACTGAGAGGAATGGCAGTAGTAGGAATAACCAGTAAATTGAACTGATAAATTTACATAAATCTCAGCATGTCTATGGTAATTCCACAGTCTCTGTGCCATGTCCCAAGTATTATAGATAAAAGAGGAAAATTATAATTTAACTGTGGAAGGAAGAAAACAAGAGTTGTTTAATTCAAGATAGCAAACTAGCATGATAACTGGATTGAAAAACCACTGAACTCCGTAGAAACTCTCTTCTTCTGCTCATTACCCCTTGTATCACCCTCTGAAAACAAAACCCTAAACTGAATTGGGCTGAGGAAGAAAATTTCTACATAGTTAGATGTCCTATACATCCAATTTAAATCAGATGACTAGAAAACGGTCCTTGTATACTCCTTAGAGTTATTCCTTGGAACTTGTCCACAGAACTGTGGAATAACTGTGGATTTATGGCTTGTTTTATGGCTTGGCATCCATCTCATGGCCAACAACCCACGACCAAAACCCCCCACTGTCTAGGAGGAACATCCAGTGAGGTTGTGAATTGAACCCCTACAAAACTGTTTCAGCAAGTTAATGTCAGTTATTGATCCCCTGCCAAAATGTTGGTTAGAGTCTTGCAAGTGCTCTGAAATGTCACCTAGCCACTTCTGGTGAAGTGAGAGATTTTACCAGAATGGATTTTGACGAAGGAGCTACCCATGCCATCTGGCACACACACCAAGCCATGTGGACATGCTCTGCTGAGAACTCTGTTGGCAGTGATGGAGAAGGGAAATGTGTGCCAAGCACAGTGGCCTCTTACCACCTGAATTTGTGCACAATTTGGCACTCATGCTGCAGCCGACTAGAGCAAACTAGTGAAGATCAATAACCATGAAGCTCAAGTGCTCACATCCAGATAAAGTCCATGTGCTGGCATTAGTGGCTGAACCGCCCAGCCTTTAGACAGAGCTTATTCTCTTCAGAATGTCTGTGGTCAGTAAAGCCTATGTTTGTGTGTCCCTCTAAAGTGATTTTCTCCTTCTGATCTCTCCTGTCTTGCTGCTAGTGGTTTGGGAAAAAGGTTAAAGATACTGCTTTTGCCTTTCTTTCTCACTGAGAGCAGGGGCACTGAGGCAGTGTGGGTAAAGGGCTTTCTTCACATCTACAGCATGTCTGAAGTGGGCATATTCCTGCATCAAGAAGAGTCAATTCCCGAGCTCATAGACAGCATGCTCAAAAAGCAGCAGGCACAGGATGATAACCAACCAAATAGAAAACCCCAGCAAACCAAAACCAAACAACAAATCAGAATGATGCTCTCTTCACCCCCAAACAGAGTATCTCAGGTCTTAGCTTTTATCTATCCCAGGGCTCTTGGGGAGAAAGTTGAAAGTAACCACTGTAAGCCCCGTCATTTTTCCCCAGTAATGGAGTTGACAGTTTCTGCTCCTCTTACATTTTTTAAATACTTCAGGGTTTTTTTTGAATCGATTGAGTTAACCATAATCTTCCCAGGGACCATAACACTGACAGAGGTTGCCAGACAACAGCATGTTTTGGCCTCTTCCATCAGGACACAGTGCTGGGAAGCTGCCTTGGAGGCAGCAGTGCTGGAAACACACCTTGCAGGAAATCCCCAGCTCCCGGTTTGGCTTCCCTGTGAGCCCCTGCTGGGATGCGCAGGAAGATACTGAGTGGAGACCAGCATCTGCCCATGACATTTCATTCACGGGGTATTTTTTGCTCTGAAGAAATGCCACAAGCAGACCTCCAGGGAGAGGACTGTCGCTGTTTGGCATTTCTCCCATTTCCCTTTTCTTTTCCTGTTCACTGCAGATTATCTTCTTCAGTTGCTTTCACAGAGATGTCTGTAGTAATGGATCGCCTGGATCCTTTGCCCAATAAACAAATTATGGGGAAGCAGAGCTCTGCTCAAATGATAGAGCAGCCTTCTGGCATTGAAACTGCTGTCATTCCTGGGCCAGACAGAAGAGTTCTATACTTTTCTTCTCAGTCCAAAGGAGAAATTTCTGCTGTAATTAAGAATGGGAGAAAGTGAGCTATGTGCTAATAGCCCTAATCAATTGGGATTATCCCTTGGCTGGGACTAATCTCTTTAGCTATGGAACATGCCTGAGTGGGGTGTCTCAGACTGGGAGAGCAGCTTTTTAGGTAGCATCCCAATTTATTCTTGAAAAGTTGGAAATAAGATGAGAAAAGGAACAAAGGAACAATACATTTACTTTGATAGTGGACTGCTTTAATGGTGGACTCAACAGACACAGAGATGTTTGATGTGTTTTATGGCACCAAATTTGGAAAGTATTACAATGCAGGTATCTGTAATCTGTAAATGTATATGTCTAATGAGCTCTTGTGTTTGAACACAACAAGATATAAATTGCAGTGGAACAGAATCTTTGTGTTTTTCCAGTGCTTGGTGTCTGGTAATATGAATGATTCCATAGCCAAGGGTGTGAGGTTGTGAATAAATAGTATTTATATGTAGTGATCAGAAAAGATTTATAGGTATGGAATTGTATTTCTTCATGCATGAATCTTAAACCATGCAAAACATTGTTCTTTATAGACTTTCAGCTTCTATTCGAGTTGGTCTTATTTACAGGATCAAATGGTTTTGCACACACTACATTTAAAGAAGCAGTGTCTGTTTCCACAAGGCATGTTGGAAAGGTTGACATATTATGCTGGGAAAGGATTATTGTTGTACAGAAGCTTAAGTCAGAGCAGAGTTTTAGAATAGCAAGCCTGTCAAACTGCAGCACAGCAGGGCAGTCAGCACTTCTATGTCTATTTGAGGAGGTACTAATCCATGAGAGGTCACCAAAATTTGTAGGCAAATGCATTGTTAAAGGCTGCAGTAATCACCAGGACAAGTCACATGCTGAAGTTTAAAATATGCTCAAGTGTCCTTCTGGACAGATATAAAAGTAGAGCATCAGTCTGTAATTTCAACACTTTTCCTGTAGCTCCATTGACTTTAATCTACCTGTGCTATTCTTTTCCTTTAGAATAATGAATTGTATAAACTCCTGGGGATTTTAGCAGAGCTCCACAGACCAGAAAAATAGGACAAAAAATTAATGCAAAGTATTTCTTACTATTCTGACATTCAAGGAGACTGTGACTGGTTGAGTTTCTCGACACTTAAGGACTTTCAGCCAGTTTTTACTCTTATAGAAGTAAAGATTGAAAGCCAAATTATTTGTGTGGGACAAGGGTCAGGCATTTTGTGTCAATCTATCATAACTGTTCAACAGAGGAATGTGATTCTGATACTTTTGAGAAAATGCAGGTATGTCCTGTGATTATTAGTCAGCCTTTGGTGAAACATCCCTGGGTTTGAATTCTCTGTGTTAATAAGGCATGGAGTTAATGGATGATGATCTGTCAGTGTCTACGCTTAGAAATAATCAGGTGTGGCTAGTGGTGACTTTCCGTCTGGTAAAGAATGCATGGACAGTCTGCTTGTGGGCAGTGAAATCAGGAAATATATGGCTTACCTGGGGCACTCTCAACTGGCAGAAATCTTAATGTTCATTTCCTCCTCTTCATGTTATCCATCTTTAGTGACTTTCTCCTATGACAACAGCCTCCATCTGCAGAAGATGCTACTTGATTTTGTTGTCTGTGCACTGTGATCTAGGCACCTGGCACTGGATCGTCGTGAATTTAATTGGAAAAGACCAAGGGGCAAATCTGGTAACTTTATATTAGCTGTCCCAGCAATGCAATTAGCATACACTGCAGCAGTGCTGGAGAGCAGCCCTATCCAGCGAGTGTTCCTACTGCATTTTGTTTGCTACATTTCTGCATTTTAAGTAAAGACAGAAAATTCTACAGTCTTTAGTCTGCGTTTTAGCCAATGCATCAAGACTGTGGCATCATTTTGCCTAGCCACATTTTCCTCAGGGGATGGTGACTGGACTGACAGCTCATGCAGAGATTGTGGTGAGCCCATTTGCTCACCGTCACAGCATCAGTGAAAGAATACTGAACATCCTGAGGATGGTGAGAACATGGACACTGTCTTGCTTTTGTCACATCTGAATTGTTCTTATTCTGTATTATTTTGAAGAAAGTCTTCTCAAAAACAGTTCAAGGCAAAGCTTCATTGTAAAAATGACCCAGAACATGTACTCCCTTCCCAGGTGCTGCAGAGATGCTGGGCTGAATTAATATTAGTACTGTCATCACCTGTCCCTTCCCAATACCTCCAAAATCACTTTGCTAGCTACCTGTAATTACAACTCTTAGAATGAAGACCAACAGAATATGCAGTTTTTAAAGGCAGCACAAGAGGGATACTAGCACCAACATGATTTGCAGGGCTGCCCTTGTAAGTTAGTTGGCATGAAGATTCAGGATTTTATCCATGGCACCTTAACTATTGTGTTTTAGGTAGACCTGCTTGTAAACAGCATATAGCTTATATGGTAGCAACAAACTACTACAGGTTAAGTACATGTGAAATGCTATAGCTGCAGCAAAACCAAGCTTTAGCAGAAGCTGAACCTTGCAGATCACTCCCACGAACTTCCTTGAGCATCTGTTTGGGAGCCAGAAGTCACTGGTGCACAGCCAAGGAGCCAGGCAGCCACCTCCTGGCAAAGCCTCTATGTTAGGAAGGGCTGGGCAAAGTCACTCTTAAGAGAGAGGAAGGTATCTGATAGAGGAAAGTATTAGCCCTGTTGTGCAAGCACTCAGTGAGACATCAAGAATGTGGTTCATGCTGCCAAGTCATGTTCCAGGACAGTGGACTCAGCCTGCAGCAAGGTCTAGAGAAGGGCTGTCATATGTCAGTGACCAGGGGAACGGCAAGTTCACCATTTAAGAGGACCCTAAGAGAACTTGGCTCAGCAAGGATACCATAGGATGTACATGACCTTCAAGGTGGAGTTCTCTCAGTTTTCCAAAAGCAATTAAGTGGTACCTGTGGGGAGGTGGACTCAGTCCTACAGGTCTGTGGAATCTTGAACCAAGCAGATAAACCGGATGAGTTAAACAGCTGGATTCACTTACATTGGTTCTTATGTGTCAGTGAATGTCGTTCACGGCATGTCCTTGAGCTCCAGCCTCTGCCAGATTTTTGCAAGATGAGAAAGGGAGACCCAAAGACCAGATGGAGCTAGGACAGAGATTTCATAGTATTATCACCCCAGAGGGAGTGACAATAGCAGGGAACATATACGTCTCCCTGGCTTAGTGACTTGTACGGAAACCCATCCGCTTCAGAAACCTCACATTTGGTGCCTTAGGGTATTTTTACTAGTACATTCTGCAAAACTACCCCTCCTTAATGTGTGTAAATTAAATCTGTTTGCTGACACTGACACCTGGACATCATTTCAACAAGTGGAAAAAATCCTGCATCAGATAAGAGGAAGATGGCCTGTAATGCAGTGTGTGTGGGATTCGCACCAAGCAGGGTTCATGAAGGCATTTAGTTCATACAGCCTTTTCCAAGACTGATTAGCCAATGGTACTGCCGATTTATGTCTCTATCCTGCTGCAGGTTTATTGGACTGCAGTGGTTTGGTCTGATTTTTGCCCTCTCCACTCAGGCCATGACTATGCCTGCCTGCCTATTACACTGGTTTTGTTACCAGTTGCAAATGGAGTGAACTGAGGTTGACATTACCTGGGTGATTGATCATTGAAGCTGAGAAGTACTCCCACTCAAAAAAACTTGTTTGGGAGTATTACATAGTGGAAAATACCAGAAACTATTTGGTTTTACATCTTCCACCTCATTATTCACTTCAGCCACTGAAATGGTATGACAGCAGATGAGGAGCTTTACTGAACAACTGCAGAGTCCAGAATCGTATCACTTTGGAAACCAGGTCTAATGGTTAACTGGTGTTTTTAAAGTCACATCACGTCAGGCCTGTGAAATGCTAATGCAATGTACTCCAGAAGTTTGGGCTGCTGATCTTTCCTAACTTGATGAGTAGAAATGAGTCTCTGTGCTGTATGGATGTGCTGGTATTCAACTTATGCATTTTGGAATAAAGCACCACACAATATTCCTTTGTCTATATGTGTATACTGAGGGCTGTGTTTATGACACCAGTTCAGGTGTTAGCATCTGCTGTGATGCACAGGAATATAGTGAAGTGTTTGGCCTACAGTTTGTCTTCCATCTGGCCGGTATACAAAGTTACAGTGCAAACCCACTGAGATTACACATTTTCTGACTCATGTTGTAAAGGCCTCCAGTGCAGCGGATGGGAGTGAAGGAAGTGTTGACAGCTGAAAAAGTTACTGGACATTTGTAGAAGGAAAGAAAGTTATTGCAGAGCAGTGAATATGCTGACTACCCCAAAAGTTAGAGAAAAAAATACCCAAAATGATATATATATTTTTTTTTCTTTTGTCACAGCAAGGACATTTGTAATATTCCATTCTGATAGAAATACCCAAAATAGCTATTTTTCTATCATTTAACTTGATAATAGTACCCTTTCTTTGTCTCCATCCACTTGTGTTTGCATTTCTGAGAAAGTTACAGGCTATTTTTCTTCTAACCCATCTAAAAGGCATTTCAGAGAAATACAACTGGTTTTAGTGAGATTTTAAACTCTGTCCAGAAGAACTCTTTGCAGAAATGCAAATAAAATAGGGAGGTACTTGTTGTGTTGTCCCTTTTCTTCCTTTACCCTCCTTCATTCTTCTTTGCAGTAGAAATCTGCACTTCCATAGACATGTGATAATGCAACAAGAATCTTTCAGTACTAGCAGAAAATTATCCATGGAGGAATAAAATTTGGCTCATTTTCCCACAAAATCAATGTGACTGTAATATTGACTGGTTTTTGACTTTTTCTCCTGAAGGATTACTCAAGCACTGGACTTTTCCTGAGGCTGTGCTGATTCTTTTTGTATTCTTCTTTTCTTTTTTTTTTTTTTTTCTTTCTTTTTGTTAAGGGTCAACTGCTCTTTTAAGCTGAATAAATTCTCCCCTTGCCAAGCTAAATATTCCAGACAAGGAGGTACTTGTCCAAAGTAGTTCTTCTATGGTAATGCACCCTGACCTTTTAAGCAAGGGGCATTTGAGGTTGCAAAACAAGCCATCAGTATGCAAGATGCCACTGGAGTGTAGAACGTGTTCACTCTCCCTTCATGCCATATCCCTTTGACATGCCAGTTACTTAAGATGGGATCTGCCTTAACAGTTGTTTTATGGTTGTGACTTTGGCTGCAAGACTGTTTTAACCCTGCAGAGAGAGTAGGCATGCTTGAAATCAAGTGTTAAAAGTCTGTTTATGCTGTTACTGAGAGCACAGCTCTGACCTCTTGGTGCTCGTGATATTTCTGTAGCATCTGTGACACCAGTTAGTACCATTTGCTTCTGTGGAAGAGCCTGATTGTGCCCGAACATGCTCATCTAAGCAGCTCTACAACATGGACACAATTGCTGCACCACCTGCCACCACAGTAATTTCTGTGCTCAGCTTTAAATTTCAAAGCTATTATTTCTCTCATTTTGTCTTATACCAAAGTAGACAGAATAACTCAGCAGCAATCCACATACTAGCAACTAGTGTGTTGAGCAGCTACAATTTAGCTTCCTGAGACTGTCCTGCACATAGTGCCCACCTCCTCTTCCCTCTTCCTTTTCCCCTTGTATTTGCAATCCCAGGTAAAGCCCAGAAGTTGGTGAAGGTCTCCAGAGGCTTGGAGGAAATAAGGGCCTGTAGGAGGTGGTAGTGATGGCTCTGCTCTTCTTTTCTCTGTCTCCAGGTGGCATCTTTCAACAGATGTTGCTGCAGCAGGGAGAAGAAAGCACCCAGGAGAAGTTTAGGGTCTGCTTCTGCCACGTGTGGCAGATGTTCAAAGGTCTCCTAGGGCAGGGAGAGTGGCTGTACACTGTGTGGGGAACACATAACACTTAGGTCTTTGCCTCTGGTTCTGGTCAGTGAGTTGTTTTGCTTTCCCAGCTACTCTGAGAGTTTTGAGTCCATGCAATAGACTCAAACCCAAGATAAGGGTCAGGAAGAGACACACACATGGGGCTTCTTTCCTTGTGGAGTGGGAATCACAGGGCTGTCTTTCTCATCCCAGGTGCTGGTAACTGCTGCTGTTCTCAGCACGCTGCTGGCCATGGTGGGTATGTAGGACAGTCAGGACAAATTGTATTCCTGGGTGAAAAGACTGTTCAAATTTCAAAGTGCAGTTTCACAAAACCCAGTTGCTTAACTGATGTTTTATACATGACTGTCTCTCCATCCTGAATATCCTCAGTTCTCAAATTCTTCTGAAGGTGTTCTCGAATATATAGATTTTTTCTGCTGTTGCATGGATGAGGATCTTGTACCTGCTTCCTACTGAAAAGAGCCAAGCCATCAATAAGCAAGAATTTCTTGCCAGTGGTGTGGAGACGTGTTGTCCCTCTGCTTTTTCTGTGGGAGCTGGCAACAGCACTCATATTAAGATACTGGCCAAGCCAATAAAGTATGTTGTGTCATTTGAGTAACAATGGTCTCTTCTCTGAGGGAAAAAGAGATGGGAAAAATAAAAAGCAAATCCTGGGGGCTAAGCAGAATTGTTTCTGTTTGTTACTCTTAAGTTGAACGTAAGTGTAGGGTTTTTTCCCCTCTGTTCCTTAATTTCTGTTTCCAGTTTCTTTAAAATGACAGAAATCGGTGGGTTTAGAACCTAGAGACCCTTTCATTTGTCAAGATTGTCTTATTCCCAAGATTAAATATGCACAGAGAGGAACTCACAGTGGTAGCTAAAACAGATTAACCATTTTTGCTGTTCTGATGTGTAGGCTGGCCTCAGGAACATCCACAGATTGCAGTACTGACTCTGCAAGAGAGTATTCTGCATGGCTGTATCCCTCAGCCTATAATCAGGGCTGACTCTTTTTATGTGGTGCTTGTCCCAAATCCCCAAGGGCTCTTGAATATTGTTATGCGTCCTTTTTTACTGTATTCAGTAACTGAGCTTCATTTCTTTAATGAGACCAACCTGCAAAATTATAAAGACTTTGGCTGTAGAATATCAAACTCATACTGCATATGATCAATCAACTACCCATCCCTGTTTGCCTTTGGCCCAAAGATTGTGTTCATAATGGAGTGCACTTGTATTTTGTACTGTAGCATATTGTATACCCTTTATAATCCGAGAATGACAACCTGGGCTCATGGGTATTTTCTGTCTCTCAAGACTGAGACATGCTGCAGCTGTCCATGTTTTATGTTGACAGACTTGGCTCTGGGTATGAAGAAACATAGCAAACTTGCTAGAAGCTATTGCTTCAGTCCAATGAGTAGGTTCAATCAGCAATGTAGTATGCGTACACTTTGCTAACAGGCATGAATATAAGACTATAAAAGGAGTGTGAGATTGATATGTTTGCATAGAAAGTTTCAATTTCGAAGAATTTCTCCCTTGCACAGTTGTTCATTTATGCCTGTGTAATTGACTTATAAACACCCTTATTTTGTTGAAAAGGTGTTTACATTCTTAACTGTTCACTCACTATCCATACTCTTCATGTGTAAAAAGCCTGACAATTAATGCCAAGATTAATTCCACATGTTTGCAGAAGTGGGCCCACAGATGGCTGCTAACTTCCCTTGGCATCCTTGTAAGCCAATATGTTTCTGTTATTTTATTTCCAAAATAAACACTGTGCATTTACTTTATTATATTTGACATCATAATTTCAGGGTTTGCTTTGGACTACGAGGCTCGGGGCTCTCAGGGTAGCTTTTGTCATTGTTAAGCAACAGTTACATAGTTGTAGTTAGTGAATTATGTTTGAAGACATGCTTAAAAAATGCACAGCAGTTTCTATAATAAAGTGAAAAACACACCTTTGTAAGATGTGGTTTTCCAAATAGAAAGTGTAAAGTGCAGTTCAAAATTTACATCTTTATTTTTTATTTTGTCCTTTCTTTTAATAAATGAAAGATGTCTGCACTCTAAAGAGAAAAATCATGAGAAACAGCATTCACAATGAAGTGGGACAAAGATTGCTGGTGATTTTAATGTTTTTAATCTCAGTTAATGTTTGAAATGATTTTAAGGGCAGAAGTGACTTCCAGCAGGGCCTGGTCCCACCAGTGAGTGTACACTCATGAACCAAGCCCTGGGAGCTCTCGGGCTTCTCAGTATACGTATGTGTTGCTCTCTCACTTCTCCGTCTCCAGGCACTTTTCCTAAGGTCAATCCTTTATCCACAGCCCTCCTCTTTAACACAAGGCCTCATAGCTGCCTGAAACAGTTGTCCCCAGTGATTTTGTATGTATGGTGTTCTTTCAATCCCACCTTATGTGATTGTTTGCCTTCATCTGTGTAACTGAAAATTTGGAAGTCTCAAATCTGTAAAGGACAAGTTCTTTAGCCAGAGACCCTGCACTGCAGAATTTGCTCCTGTGCAAAATGTAGTGCTGGCTGAAGGAACCAGGTAATAATCCAATGGCTGTTGTCAGAATTGGAAAATACATTACATATGCAATCAGCTCTGTATTTACACAAGAGATATAATTACATGGTAGAATTAATTTATCAAGTTTTCATATTTATGCTTTGACTATTCATCATCAGGTTTCTGTATGCATTTCAGAGGGTCTTTTTTGGTCTGGTCCAATCTCTGCTGAACTGCTCTAATTTGTTGGATATGTCATTGTAGTTGCAAAGCTTTGCTGCCTTTCTTTTCTTTTGCTTTTGCTTTTTTATGCTCTGAAAGTAACATCTTTTTCTTTATCTTTTTTAAAGATAAAGACATTCCCTGCTGATACATCTAATCCTTTTTTCGATCCTTTTCCAACAGTACCACAGTTTTCTGTAAGTAGAACATACAACTAAAAAACTGTGTATTTAACACAAATCCAATTATTTTTTTAACAGTGTCAGAAACTTATATGTTAAGCAATCCTAAAAAAAAAAATAAATAAATAATCCAAGTTGAAATTACAGTGCAAACCAGTTAAATATTTCCATTATATATTTATAACTCGCCTGCATTCAGACATTGCTGCTTACTAGACAGAGGACTGAGTTAATGGTCAAGGCTAAACCACTAAGGCTGTTGGTCCCAAAATGTTGTTCAGTTCAGGACAGTCGAGGACACTTGTGAAGTTTCACAGCATCTTTCCAAGGAGCAATAAGGGAATGGAAATACTTAGTCCTCTGTCTAGGCAATTGCATGGCCTCCTGCCTGAAACTGCCTGCTGTGCCATCACAAAGAGGGGCCTGATTTTCATCGAATTTACATCTGAATTTTAAGGAAGAATTATAGTCAGTGTTGGTGATTACAATGGTATGCTCATATAAAGTCCCATGTTTGCTTAATAATTTCAATCAAGTACTGAACTTAATTCCGGTACCTAAAAGTGAGCTACAAGAATGCTGGAGAGACACTTCTTACAAGGGCAGGACAGGATAGGACAAAGGGGAATGTCTTTAAATTGAAAGAGGGGAGATTTAGATTAGATATTAGGAAGAGATTCTTTACTGAGGGTGGCGAGGCACTGGAACAGGTTGCCCAGGGAAGCTGTGTATGCTACAACCCTGGCAATGCCCAAGGCCAGGTTGGACAGGGCTTTGAGCAGCCTGGTCTAGTGGACGGTGTCCCTGACAACAGCAAAGGGATTGGAACTAGATAATCCTAAAGGCCCTTCCAACCCAAACCTTTCTATGACTCTATAATTCTTTTTAAACTTCCACAAAAGTTGGGATTTAGGCATTTTGATAAGATAAACTATTGACAAAACAATTATAAGGAACATATAAGCAGTTGTTTAAACAGAACCTTTATATATAAGAAAACAGTTATTTGACAATTTAAAAAATAAGCCCAATCTATGTCCTACTTAAAGGTCAGAGCCGTTATGTAGTAAGTATGAAAAAATTGCCTACTCTGTAAGAAATACTCTCTGATTATAATTATAAACCACAGTAACTGACTTACAGTTTTTAAATTACATTGGAAAAATGAAAAATTTCAGACTTTAACCGTAATTTATACCTGTAGCAGCAATCTGTAACTGTCATATAATCAGAGATAAGTAACTTGAATCACTGTTGGGCCATGTGCAATAACTGTCTGTGTTTAATGATTTAAAAAGAGAGGCTTTTCTTTCACAGTAGACCTGACCATGGGATTGATCTGTTGTTTTTTTCCACATAGGTATTTTAAAGCTAAAGCTAGTTAGCTTCCCCAAGCTGAGTCAGTGCCACTGTTGAGCTTTAATTAAAGGTACCCGAAAACACATGGAAATAAGTCACAGTAGGTCAGCCAAGCCCAGATAATACAACTGTGGTAGAAGATAAATCAAAGTTACAGCGTTTGTGTCTTTCATGCTACTATTTTATATAAGCAAGAAGATACGCCCAAAATAGCTTTCCCTCTAATTAGAATGATTGTTAAGAAATTGGTTTTCTGCCTAGGAAAGTTATGATAAATGCAAAATTTAAGAAGGTTGTATAAAATATTTTTCATCACTGGGGCAATGGAACTTTAAAATGTTACAGAAACTACCCTGATATACTTACCCACAGAAATTTATATCTTGCAGAAAATGGCTCTTTTATGGTAAATTCAAATACTGACATTTTTGTTATGCTCTGTCTGGAGAGAAGAGCAAAGTAAAATTCAAACCAATCTTTCTGAAATTCCCTCTTCTTCCTATAGATTCCCATTTCCCTGGGCAGAGTGGAGGGTAGAATCCGGAGCACAGATACTTAAAACACTATTACAATAAAAATCTAATGGTGTGTAATCCATTACAGGTTTCCATACATGAGTGAGTTATGTACAAATAGCTGTGGTAAAGGAGCAGCTACTGAGAGGACTGCATAAAGATGGGAAAACAATTAGGGAGGTTAATTAGATTTTGGTCCTGTGTTTCATGGTCCTCCATCCCAGCCCAAAGAGATGTGCTTCTCCCCAGCAGCATTTCGGTTCATCTTGCTAAACGGGCTCTGCTGAGGACTTGAGCTTCTTGCTTGAAGGCTTCCTACACCGCAGGCAGGGGCTGTAAGGGAAAGGTCTAGATCAGCGCTTGGACTTGCAGGCAGATTCAACTCTCAATGTCCTCCAGTCACACATGGTCCCAGATGGTAACATTTGTTAATGCTTTTCCTTGTTTGGGTTTTTTCTTTTCCTTGCTTCCCATTCACTTTTTATTTTTTATTTTTTTTTTTTTTTAGCTTGGAGCAAAACACTGAAATGTCGTTGAGGAGGGAAAAGCTAAGAATGGTGATATTTGGAAGGCTTTACCTTTTGTGTAGGGCTTCTAATTTGGTGATGTATATATAGATGTTAGCAGAGGTAAAAGAAGAGAAGCTGGTTGCCTGGGATGTTTAAAAACAAGCTGCATGCCAGGAAGCCCTTTGAATTTCAGAGATTTCTGTAGAGAAATGGCAGGTTCCATGACCATACTCACAGGCTGGTATGAGTCACAGCGATTTAAATGAATGGAATTATACCTGTTTAGACCAGTTAAATATTTGGCTCCAACATACTGTGCAAGCATATATCTAAAAAAAAGATGCTTTGGATATATTTACTGTAAATATACTGTTATCCAGAGCAAATGCACTTTAGGACTCAGGGCAAATCTTCAGCAAGTGTAATCTGTCATTGCTCTGCTGATTTCAGTATGGCTGGTAGAATTTCCATCAGCTTCACAGAGTGATGCCTCCTCATAAAGTAAATTAAGATCTGACAGTCCTCAGAGCATGTGGATCCTGTATAAGGAACACAAAATTTGATCCTCCTGAAGCTTGTAAGTTTGAGTTTTAAAAGTTGAATGACAGAGAAGTTCCAACAGGTTGTATTAGCCACTACTTACAAACATAATTGGCCACGTGTGGAGAAAGAGTTTCTTTAGTTGGTTTCACACTTTCCTGTTTACTAATTTGATGGAGTTAATGGAATTCTTTTTGCTTCAGAGGTTGTTTTGGAGCACATCAGATGCATTTAGCTGAAACGTGAGCAGAAACACGTTAAAAAATGGCAATGAGCAAGCAAAGCTAACACAGCCATTCTTTCCTGGGCTCCAGTAATTGTCCCACTGATCAAACTGATTTGTTTGTGGTTAGCATTGACCTGTGTGGCTTGCAGAATTTGAGAAATAATTAAGACAGAGAAAAAAAATGTTGCTACTCAAGCAGCTGCTCCATTATGATGGTGAATTATCTTCCTCCATGCCTTAAAGCCTGAACCAAGTTCAGAAGAAAAAGTTGTCAAGAAAGAAATGCAGTTGATACCAGGAAGATACTAGCCAGTGTGGTTTGCATGAGAAATAGTCCATGCCAAAAAGCAGGACCAGAGCTGTTTTATTTTTATGGATCCTATCCCTCCAGTTTTATTATCTGGATCAGTCTTTTCTGTAATATTGCAATGCTGAAAGACAGGAGATGGTTGCTTGCTGTTTCGTCTTAGAACAGCACTTTCAATATTGCTTTTGTATTACCTGTCACTAGATACTACAAGAATATTTCTCTCGAGGCATGTTGCAGTTACTGAGTGTGGAAAAGGGATGGACACTTTGAAACTTGGGACCCACCTGAAAATTTTATAGGATATCTGAAGAATAATCCAAATGTAGTCAGCTTTCTTTATTTTCAGGGAAAATGCAATAATGGCAAGCAGCATTCTTCAAACTGATTATGTCTTTTATCCAGATGCTGCCAGTCCCATACACGGAGTTTCATCTCACACAGGGCATGTTGCCATCAGGCTTGTCCCTCGGGCAAAGTTCTGAAAAAGCCATCAAAAGAGGTGGCTGTTCAGCACATATGGAGGTGGCACTGAGCAGCTATAGCTACAGACTCCTGTTTGTTCTTGTTATTACTTATTACTGAGTGTTTGGCAATGAATTGGATGGTGAAAGATAGCAAAAGCTAATCTACACTTTTTTTGTTTCTGTGTCTGTATACTTTTTTGTAGGCAGAATTTGCAGACAGCAAATTACAATGCTGTACAGTGCAGTCATCCCCTAAGATAACGCTGGTAACTCCATCACCTGTACTGAGATCTTTGGCAGACACTATACCTACTCCAACGGTGCAGACAGTATATACGTCGCATAAACCGATTTCGCTGGCTGACAGGTACTGTGCAATTCTTCCACAGAAATACTACGACGCTCTCTGCATTAAAGGAATCAGAATGATTTCTCTTTTTCTTATTATAATTACTGTAAGTTGCCATTTCTCCCGTAGTAAAAGATTTCTACTTGCTGCTTGACACCTACTTCAGAATATGTAAAGGGTTATGTAAAGAAACATCTATAGCTCATATCTGCACTGAGAAAAAGCCCCTACCTTAATTGACTGCTGCAGCCAGCAGTGTACAACTTCTGTGGCCAGTGGCCTGAAGAGAAACAGTTGTGCAGATTTTCCTCAGGCAAGTCTGAACCACAAAGGTTTTCTTTTAATAATTGCTGTTGCAATTTGTTTTTTTTTTTAAATGAAATATCTGTGGGGGAAAACTGAGGTTAAGAAATGTCTGCTCTTCTAAATGAAATACAGACCCTGATTTTCTTTCTTTTTCCTCTTTATTTTTTTAAGTCCTGTCAAGCTGCAGTGGTCTTTCTTGTAGTTTCTCAGAGACACAATAAGCCATCCCATCTTTCCAGAGGCAGCCTGCTTTCAGTTTTCTATTCTTCCATCTTACCAGTTTTGCATGCTGGCTTCTTATTCTAGAATGTAATCACAGCTGAATTTCCCAAGCTGATAAGTTACTGAATACAAATGTAGAAGTGGATATGCTCAATATTTGTGGAGCAAAAAAAGTCCTAGGGTTATGTTGAAAAGCATTTCTTTGGCATCATTATAAATGAGGCTTTTTTACTTTCAGATTCACGGTCAATTCCCATTTTCATTTGTGAATTATTTCTTGCAGATGGTGGTTTAATTGCACCTGCACACTTGTTCAACATTGCTAACTCATTGAAAAATTTATCATCCCAGTGAAAATGTAATTCTGGAACTGTAGTGCTGAGCTCAGCTTCTGTAGGATGTCTCAAACACTAGTGGATGATTCCACCCCTACTTCTTCGTGAATGGGCTGCAAGGTTTCTGCACTGCAGTTTAAATCTTCAAACTGGTTTACAAGCAAAAAGATACTTAACTGACAGAACAGCACAGTAAACGGTTTTCTGTTGGTTTCCCCCACCCTCCCCTACACACACTATTTATTAAGAAATGGAATCACTAACCAGGATATTCCCAGTGTGCAGAGTGCTCTGGCTCTTGAGAGATTTGTGGTATGAGAGGAAGGACTTCAGGCTCTGCTTCCCACAGCCTGATGTGTGCAGGGCTATGGTAAATTCCATGAATATAGATGTCCCCAATATCAGACCACAACGAGGAGCAGAAGGCTGTAACACCAGTCATTTGTGGAGGTGTTTACTGTAGCTGTTTTGTTTATAGAGTCCTAGTCCAGTTTCCTTTGAAATCAGTAGCCTTTAATGTGGGTGAGATGAAATCCTAAACTGTTTTGCCATGTGGGGCTTTTTGCGTCCTTTTTCTTGCTTCTGTTTGCTCTTCAGAAATACCAAGCGGTACTTGGTTTAGAATCGGCCATCAGTTATCGGCCTTTTCACTGAATTGAGCCTGACCTTTTCTCCTCTCCTTTGGTATTTTGAAAATGTTGATTATTTTAAATTGAAATCTGAGACTTATTGTTGCCCCCATAATTGGCTGTTTGTGCATTAATTACACAGTGCTGAGACTCTGAGGCGTGAACTTGAGAGAGAGAAAATGATGAAAAGACTCTTGATGACAGAATTATGAAATTCGCACTTCCATCAGATGGAGACTGGATTGGGGCCTTTCATGTGCCTTCTGTCTACATTCCTCTGCTTCTGTGTACTCAACATAATGCATCAGGAAAACGTGTGATATACCTGGCTCACCTGGATTCACTATGGTTGGTTAAAATTAAGTCTCAGCTGGACTGTAACTTGAAGGAGTCCCTTTATTCATGTGCTGCTGGGAAATCAACCTTCAATAGTTTGTCTCTCCTGAGATTTTATACTATTAACACAATTAATTTCTGGTTTGGTTTTGGTAAATCTAGGGCAAAAAGGATCAAGCAAGGAGCATACTGATTTCTATTGGGAAACACTGTTCTGTACATATGTTAATAAGTGCACAGAAATTAATGTTATGCAGAATATTTTGATAGTAACATAGAAAATATGTCATTTTGTACAACTGAAAATTGCAATGAGCTACTGCTGTTTGTTAAAGAACCATTTTTAAAGCAGAAGAATGATTATTACATCCTAACCCCAGGACTGTTAAGTTTCCACAGAAAAATAAACGGCTGTCTTATTCAATTCCTAACCTTAACCTTCACTCAGAGATATAAATAGCTGCAAGGGGAAAAGACACCCCACTATACAGGTATACTCACCCAACACTCCCTATAGATTGTCATCTTGACCTAAACCTTCAACTAAATCCTTCTGTATTTCCATTAATGAAAAACATCAGTTGTTTAAAGTAATTTGCTACTGACTTTCTAGCTTGATACTGACTTTTTTTAACTGAGTGAGAAGCTTTACCTTCTCCAGGTTGCCTAGGCATTAGGGCTTGCCCAGACTCAGACAGCTTCTGCCCCAGCACTGAAGGTTGCAGAGCCTCAGCGGTGTGGATGTAGCTCGTGCAGGGAGCTATTTTTTCCTTCCTGGGTAGGTAAACCACCTTCCTGACTGATGTGAATTTATTGATCACTTTAAAGAATAGTAACAATGATAGTTTATGGCATAGCTGTGTCTATAGCCTCTTTTTCACTCTACTAATCAGCACATGTGTACGGAAAACCTGTGAAGGGTACACCTGGCTATACGTCCCCTTCACTTCCAGCACACAAGCAGCCTCTGCATTCAGTGGAGCTATCTCAGGCATCAGGTAGGGTGGGTGGTCCAGCACTAGCAGAACCGCAGCCCCAGAGAGGGTGTTTATGATATACAGGTAATGCTACCAACTATTTCCTAGGTAAAAAAAGAAGTTCTCCATTCCCCCCTGTTCAGTATTGGGGTCATCTAGAAAGCTACCAACAGCTGCCAGTTACAAGGTACTCTTCCAATAGGAAAGCTTTTGTGCGTTTTGTATGGCTGAAGATGTGTATTTTTCTGTTACTCTGTATGTTCTCTTGTTTGTATTAAGATAAAAGATTGCCCTTAATTTGATATTGATTACAATGGCTTTATCTCAACTTCAGCAGTTTATTTGTGTGGAGCCTGGGAAGTTTTTGCTCTGAGACTGGTTTTTCTTCGGAGTTAACTTATGCTGTTTTTCTGAGATGAGAGTTCTTGAGAGCATTGCAGCACTGTGGATTGCAATGTGGAGGTATAAAATGACTTGTCTATTTTATATTTACTGGGACAAGAAATTGGCGTTAGGCTTCCTAGTCAAATCCACCAACCCCAAAATTTCAGTTTGCAGTAAAAAGGGGCAAAAACCCCAGCACAAGTATTAGATAGAAACTCACAGTACAAAATGTAATGAAGTAGCTCAACTTGAGCAACGGGCACAAGGAGCCACAGAAACACACCTGGACTGCAGGCTTCAGAGCTCCCAGGTGACTTTGTGGGGTGATCAGGTACGACTTGTACACTGCCCACCTTATAGTTACAGTCCCAGGACACTTCTGCTCCTTATATTTTAATGCACCACTCCATCAATCCAAGGTTATTAAATACAGTTTAGGAACTTTAAATCCCTATGAAGAAATCAGAAAGGAGGCAAAACACAACAACCACAAGAGCCTGCATCTTCCATGTCCTGTTACGCTTTTCCCGCTGCTTTCCTGAAGGGACTGGAGGATGGAGAAGAGCAGCCCATTTTCTCTGCGCTCAAGTGAAAATGAGCACTGTGAAGAACAAATAAAAGAAAATTATAATTAAACTGCTGGTTTGGGAGAGGAAAGCAAAGTAAGGTTGAGAATGGCACAGCACTGACTCCAGCTGAACTTGGTCTTCTGCCTACTGTTAGGCAACCCCTAGTTGTGTGTGAACTGGCAGCAGTTTCACAGTCATTGTCAAGGAAAAGCAGAAAAAGCCCTGATCTGAATGCACACATCAGCTGTACTGATTGCCATGGAGTGGACTTTGAACCCCGCAATATGCCTTTAGGTTTGGGGGCAAACAGATCTGATTACCCACATCAGGGCAGTCTGGTCACATTAGCAAAAGCCTTTAGCAAAACTGAATGCCTGACGCAGACCAGCCCATCAGATGTTCTGGCCTGTGAACAAGCTATTTATCTAATATTTTAAATGAAACCTTTTGCTCCCATTGTATAAAAATTACGGAGCTGAAATAGAACTGGAGAACAAGAAATGTGAAGCAAGGTTATTCTACAGCGGCCAAGTCCTTATAGCTAAGTCATGCTCTGGCAATGCCAAGAAAGAGCAGAAAATCCTCCCTCCTTGGTTCCCACCAGGAGAAGAGGGAAAGGCTCACATGGCCACTTAGGTCCTGGGGGATGTTTTCCACAGAACAACCCCAAGTATGTTGCCTTGTCTTGTTTTAGTGTCTTATCCACTGGCTGCCACCATTTCCTATTCTGCAGCCTAATGGAGCTTTATTAAAACTGTTCTACTGTTATCAAACTAAACTTTTAACTGTGGAATGTCATCGCCTTGTTCTTTCTTACTGTGTACTTTCTTCAGCCACGCTTAAGTGTCTCAGTTTTCACATCCTCTGAATAAACACTCCTGCCTCACGTCTGGTTGAGAATTACAGTGTTAGGACACGTGTTACCCAAAACTACTGTAAACAAGACAATGTCAACATGAACATATGCTGAGGGGCAGATAGTCCAGATTTGCCCCTAGACTTTAACTTTACAGGTGTTAAAGGATACTCTGCCGAGGGTATGTCTATATAATAGTGCAGAAGTATCTGAGCTAGCTTTAATGAGCTTGCATATGTAGTTGTGGCAGCATGAAGCCCAGCACAGGCTATCATTATCATGTACATTGACACGTGTAAAGATAACGCGTTTGAACAGCAGCCTTCTGAAGCATGGTCTCCAGAGCTGGTGACAGGAAAAGTGGCTGAAAGGAGTTTGTCTCTTCAGCTCTCCTGGGAAAGGGTTCATCTCACCTAATGTTAATATGCTCAACTCTCACCTGAGGAGAGATCAAAGGAACTGTCTTCCGGAGGTGCCTCTGACTTAAATGTCTACATTTATATTGCTTACAGTTAAGTGAGATGAATCCTGCTCTCCGTCCCTCTGGTTAGGTCTACATTGCAAACCCTTGCCAACACAGACGTATCATCCAGGGTGCTTTGAGGTACGATTTGTGATTGACGTAGCTCTGCCAGCAAAAGCCTTGCGCGTTAGGTGTAAATATACTACCAGAAACACCCTGTTGTCAGAACAGCTTGTGTCCCTTACGGGGAGAACAGAGAGCTGGAGTAATTTACTGTGGCATAGTAAGCACAGAGGCTTTGTTATAGTTGTGCCCCATTTGGGAGGCGCTGGTTGATGAAACCTCCTGCTATCACCATGCCAGCAAAGCCTGCCAGGGATGGCCCTGGCTTTTAACAGTGCCCTGAGTGATGATCTGACCTGCTCAGCAGATCCCAGCTTTCCAACGTGAAGTCTCTAAGCGGCAGAATGCAATGTTGTCATGTTTGGGTGATTCCAGCAAAATTTATTGGCCATTTAAATAGCTATGCAAGGAGTTAAATATTTTCTCATATTGCAGTCTCTTATGGAAGCCAGCCAATTGTGCTTTGGCTTTGTGTGGCTCAGCTGTTTTCACTATTTTGTTTTAAAAGGAATAACTGGGTTTTCTTTCATTGTTTGAGATCCCACCTCTCTATCAGGTTCCACAGCGTGTGTAGATTTTTTACATTTCAAACATCCTTAGGCCCTGAGTGCAATGTATGAAAATTAACTCCTCCAAAATTTCAGTCTGTGGCTTCACAACTCTCTTGCAACAGGATGCCTACGTGCCCATTTGAAACAGAGCTGGCAATGCAGTGAAATGTTTCATTGGAGGCAGCATCGTATTTTGTTTGCACTGTTTACAGCTATCCTTTGGTTTTCTTTTTGTTCTTTTTTTTTTTGTTTCTGAATACCTTTCCAGTTCATTGGCTACAGAAACCTACTCGTAATTATGCAATGGGATAATGTTTCTTTTTTTTTCCTTTTTTTTCTAATTTTCTTTTTTTTTTTTTTTTATAGTGTCCTGATGTTCAAGGAGTTTGCAATAAATATACTGAGGCTGCTCTGTAATTGCATGTAAGATCAGCCTCACAACTGTGTTTTGTAAAGTTAAGTGCCGTAAAAGAACCTGTAGATGACATGGAGAAGGAGGGAAGGGAGAGAGTAAGTGGAAGAGAAGCCTTCTCTGGCAGCTGCAGCTTTGACTGGTGGGTGGCAGCTTTAAAGTTAGACTGCTCACACCATTTTGTTTCATCCGAGTAGCAGCGTGTATCATCAGACAGTGCGTGATGGCATTTTGTTGAAAACATGCCTAGAGAGAAACTTTTACGGCTCAGCTGTTTACCTGTTCCTGTATTCATGCCTGCAATAAATGAGATGAAAAATAAAACACAGAGTCTGAGCAGTTTGTAGTCAAATCAGTCATTTAGGAGGCATGGGGCAGTGTGCCAATTAAAGAAACATGTGGTTGCTAATGAAGTGGATTCATCTTTATAATAAATAAAGTACAACCTAAGGAAAAACAGAGAACTTCTTCATAAAGCCCAGAGGGGTTTGTCCAGCTTAAGGTTACAGTCCAGTGTTGTAGGGTACCAGTCATCTGTTGTTCATTAGCTGGGGCATGCTTTGCTGAATACCAGATCTGGAAAAACACTGGCAGGATCAAGGTGGAGAAGCATGAAAAGTGGCAGTTTGCTGGTCTTTCAGCAGGGGCTCAACAGGGGAAGAAAAGCATTGCAGGAGTGGGAGGGGTGGGGAGAAATATTCCTTTTCACACATGGCTGAGACACCCCACGTTATTAAACTGCTTTATGAAGGAAAATACAGAAAACCAAATCAAGGAAACAAGAAATCCCAAACAAACATACAAAAACCCAGCAGCAACAAAGACAAAACCCATTCGTTGCAAATATTTTTTTAACACAATTAAAACGTTTTGCTCAGATTTTTGCCCTTGATTTTGCCGTTCTTGAAATGTCTAAATGAAAAGTTGCTTCAGAATGAAACATTTCCGTTTTCTTCTGTTCCAAGATCTCAAAATCAGGACATTTTGACATTTAACTTTTCAATGCACTTATGAAATGAAATCCCAATAATGCTCACCCCATTTTCTGATGTTGCCAGAACTCTATATTCAGAAGGAGTATGATCCCATCCCAATTTCTCCAAATGGGTATTCTATTTTTAATCTCCATGCAGGCAAAGCAGAGGAGCAACAGATCAACATTCCTTCATCAGTACTCAATTTGTACCAAGAAAACTCATTATCCAGCCAGAAAACCTAGTTAATTAATTCCCCTTAAAACACATCTGTGCTAAAGAATTAGTGTTCTGGGGTGCAGGGAAATGAGAAGCTGTGTACTAAAAGGTCAGCAAACACTCTCGGGTAACTTGGCTGCAACTGAGAAGCGTGAGGACTTGAGAGATATAAATCTGAACAATGTTCTGGTTTATTATCATCGGGTGGTTGATCCATGGGACTGGGTGCAAGGTCGTTGAGATAAATCCTATTTCTCAGGGGACATGCTTTCTAGAGCAGAAAACCAGCCCTTCAAGCAGGCACTGTTAACTCAGGGCAGGGGAGAAGATGAAGCAACAGTTACAAGCCTGGCTGTGTTGCACCAAAAGCTGCTGCGCTGAGGCAGGAAGGCGCCCGTATAGGTGCAGGTGGGCAGAACAAAACCCAGCTCTAGTGAAAGGCCATAGCCATGCTCTTTCAAGTGCAGTGAAGCCTTTGATGCTGGCCAGCAGTGCAATCCACATGCCCATGCAACTTGCCCTATAGGGCAACCGTGCAGCAAATGCAGTACCACGACTGCCTGTCACCAGACCTGCTCGAGGAAATGCCAGTAAGTAAAAGACCAACCATTTCTTTTTCCCAGGCACCTCAGGCCTGGCCCATGGGCTATCCCCAGCTCCTGGTGTCAGATGAGGAGAGTGAGCTTGCCCTTGTGAGAAACTGGGCATGGGATCAGCTTAGCTGTGGCATCAGATGTGTTTGACAACCCTGACCATTGCAGTTATGTCTTATGTGCTGCCAGTAGCACATATGGTATGTGAGGTGGCTTCTTGACAGGCTTTCAATCTGCAATGGTCAGGGGAGAAGGGAAGAAAACAACAGGGAGAATGAGGAGCAAACAACCCACACCATCACCTGCTGGGTGGCCTCATGGCAAAAGTATTGCCTTAACCAGTGTTTGCCTTTTTAGTTTATTTTAAAACTGCATATATAAAATTGCATCATTACATAGGTAACATGCAATTGATGCTAATTATGTGGGTTATAATGAGCATTTCTGCAGTGTGTGTGGTATACAATGGCAGTGACAGCACAGCTCCGCCATCAGAGTATCTGGCACAGCAGTGAGGCGTAAAAGCCACATGGATCCTTACTGTTTCATGCACTGATTATTCAGCTCTTCAAGCAGAGAGCCACAGCCTCTTGCGTCACTGCCTTTCGTTAGCAAACTCTTTTGGAAATTCAAGGAAAACAGACCACAAATTCTTTTCTTTAGAGGCACTTGGTCAGTGATGCTGAGCATCACAGGGCCCCAGTGAGGTGAAGAACTCAAGGTGGTTTGGGTTTTTTTTTTAATTATTTGCCTTGCTGCTCTCAAAAACAACCACCAAAGAGAGCGATTTCCCTGCTAACTGCCTCCTGCTCTGCTCTAAGCTGCTGGCCCTGTCCAGTGGTGCCAGGCTTGGCAAGGGCATGGGGTGGTTTGGTTGGTTTGGCGCAAGGGGATAAGGGTTGGTTGGGGTCTTTTTTTTAGGGGGTGGTGGACTGCCAACACCCCCCAACACTTCCTTCCCTCCTGTGGTGCATTTTGTGCTGTGGCTGCCACAACCACTGCATCCTCCAAGGTGGGATGTATACTGCCCTGCTGGGAGCTGGGAAGATGTTTGCAGCTCCAGAGTCACGCAGGGAAGGTTTTGGGGCTGGTGGGGCTGAGAGCTGTGGTGGTTGTGTGCGTAAGGAGCTGTCCTAGGTTTAGCTGTAACACCAAGACAAGGACACATGCAAGAGTTTGGGCTCTGGAGATTTTGGAGACTGCCTTGCCCCTGGGTGGTGTGGGCTTGAGGAGACATGTGAGGTTATGGGGAGCATCAGCAAGATTTGCCCTCTTCCGAGTGTGTGAAATAACGGCAGGGGCATCACTGCAAGACTGGTAATTGCTCCCTCCTGCAAAGGAGATTCAAACTTGTGCCCTTCAAACCCGAGGAACAGAGGGAGTTCTGAGGCAGAGCTGCGGTCAGTGTTTTCAGCAGTACAGGTGCTCACCCAGAATGACACCCTGCAGTACCTTGTCACACTGGCTCACAGCCCTTTGGTGGCAATGGAAGGATGACAACACCTCTGAGAAGCAACTCCATCGAGGCTGCCAACGTATGGAGTGAGGGGCAGCCCTGAAGCCAACTGTTTTTGCAACCAAGGAGTGCTTCCATTTCTTCATTTCCAGCCATTACAAGCCAAGGCTCAGCATGAGTTCTGGCCAGCCTGACAACTTGCCCTAGTGGTAGCAAGCCACCAGGAGCAGAAGGTATCTCCTCTAGCCACCTGCTCCTCACCCCACTTGTGTCTCTTCATGCCATCCTGCTAATCCTCTTTCCTCCTCTGTTCATCGCTCATCACTGACAAGTTCATAGCTGACAGCTTCCTTCATCCCTGTGAGTATCCCTCCCCTCCACCACACATACCTCTGGCTTTGTTCGCTTTCCAGATAGAAGTCTTTTGCACTTCTGAAGCCCTTGCTAGCCCTCACTTTCCCTTGCCCTCAGTAGGTGTTACTCCATTCACACTTGTCTTTTACCCTTCTCGTATTTAATGCTCATCTCTCCATCTCCCCTTCATCTGTCCCACCTCTGGCAAGCTCTGCTCACATTGCAGCTGCCTCAGCTCACTGCCTGCTCATTGCTTTTAGGCCTCCTCACATCCAAACTTTGAACCACTAGAAAGAAATGGGGAATGTGATAGAAGAGAAAGAGAGTTCTCATCTCTTCATAAAACCAAACTGTCAACTCATTAATCCCCTTCAGGTGTCTTCAAATAAGTGCTCTCTTCTTAAAGCAACGCAGCTGGAATTAATCTTGCTACACATTATGTGGTAATAAATCACAAGGACAGGCCAAGCTGACTGCTTTTCTTCTTTACCCTAAACTACTGCTTTGGCAGTTAAGTCAATAATGAACTTCTGGTCTTGTCCATGTAGTCTCACATGAAAAACATAGCATCAAGTCTCAGTGAAACAGTTTCAATTGCTTTCTGTTTTTTTCCTTTGTGTCTGTGTGCTGAGAAAAACAAAACAAAAATCAGGCCTGTAAAGCAGCATCTAACGAACCAGAATTGTTAAATGCCTTTATGGAGGGGGAAAACCTTTCTTCTGACAGTCATAAGGACATTTCCAAGCAATCTTCACTCTTCCTCCCCTAGTGGGATTTCCATCTCCCATCCTGCCCCAACAAACACAGTGTTGGTTTTCTCTCTGGAAGAGCTGCATTAGCAGGTGACTTGAGCTCCTGCCCTGCTGGTCCTGTGTCCTGTCCACAGTGGCTTAAAGCATCTTCCCAAACAGGAGCTGTACCATGGCTGCTGTTTCATGACCTGCCCAGCTCAGCAGACCCAAACACCAGAAGGTGCAGGTAAGCTGACCCTGATAGGTCCCATTGCAAGTCCGTGGGGAGCTCAGCAATGAGTTTGGAAAGAGGAGTGTGCTATGGAAGGTCTCAGCAGCTCAGTATTCAGGGGTGACCCACCTCCTAGCTGTGTGCATTACCTAGGAACTGAGTGGCAAAAGCTCCAAGCTCCACCTTCTAAGGACACCCTGCTCCTGAAAGAAAACTTTCTGCAGCACTAAGGTGTCTCAGTTGATGTCCACCTCTGCCATCCACAAGCCACTGTCCCACTGGCCTGTTTGGCCCTGCTTGCAGAGCCCTGCCTGCACAGTGGTCTCTGCACGAACAAAGCTCTTGCAGGACAGCTTTGCTTACTAGAAAACCTTTTCAAGGATGCTTGCCAAGCCCCAGAAAGGAGCTTTAGGACATGCAGGACTTGTCCCCTGTAGCTGTGGCATAGCTCAGGGCAGCTGCTATGTCCCTGAGCAGCTCTTGTGCATGGTGTGCTGGCACTGCTGTATGCAGTGGGGAGAGCCTTGCACAGCTCTGGCAGGTTTAGTCCTAAAGTCCAATTAGTGTTGTTTATGATCATATTGCAACTGAAAAAAAGAAAAACAGAGGTGCTTCAGTAGGTCAGAGTGTGATGAGATAAATGTAATTACAATAAATGCATTATATTAAAGATACTGCAGTTTAATTAAAAGCATATGAATTATGCATGTATCTCTTCCACAGCTTGTAACTGCGTGGTCTCAAGCAGTAACTGAGTACGTTTAGCTCTAGGTACCATGTGAAACACATGGCTGCTTAGTTGCTCACTCACACACCTAACATCTGAACATTTGCTAGGAGTAAACAGGAACATATGTGTGGGTCTGCCTGGAGTGATCTTTGCTTTTCTGTGCTGTCAGGTGCCTGATGAGGGGTGTGAATCTTATCCCACCTGTGTCTCCTGCAGGAGGAGACTGTCTTTTGGGCAACTTGTACAACATCAGTCTTGAAAATCACATTATTTAGAGGTACAGAGCTGCTGCCAAGGACAGGAGCAGAGTGGGCTACCTATACCTGTCCCTATGGGGCCATGCAGGAGGCACTATCCTGCAGTTTTGGGGTGTAAATCCTTATGTGGGGCCCAAAGGCTAGCTGAGGACTGTAGCAGCCCAGTAAGGATGGGACAGGAGGACAGGGCTTGGTGGTGGGAAGATGCCAGCACCTACAGCTCCCCAGAGCACCCCAGGGCTGGCACTGCCACCACCTTTACCCCACAGTGCCTCATGTCACTGTCAGATGCCTGGGGCTCAGCTAGTTCAGCGTTCAGTGAACAACCGCAAGCCATTTCATTAATATGGAAAAGTGCCTCGTTATAAATGTTTTGCTATCCTTTGTGACAGACAGAAAATTTTCCCTGTCAAGGTAGACAGTTGCTCTTTGTGGCATTGCTGAGCCCATCCCAGCAGATTGCGCCCAGGGCTGTGCCATCAATCTCTGCTAAAGGCTGTTTCCTTCTGTCTTCATTTACCAAATGTGGTGAAGCAAACTCCCAAGAGAGAAAACAGATCCCATTAGTGTTCGTAGGAAATTCAAACTGTCCATTATGAAATTAAAACAGGAAACGAAGCAGCCTGGGGGGGAGGGATACTCCTCTCCCTAATCACTTAATAGAGGCCCATACATCTTGTTAGAACTTGCAATAAATCACACCTTGTTATCAGCCAGATGTGCAAGCTTATGAAATCTGAATGCAAATGTTAATTTCCAGCTAATGTACCGTTGATTTGTTCCTCATTTCCATGTCTTATGGAAAACAGAATGGACAAAATTATTTTTTTCTTCATGCTTATATAAACTCTGTCTTTTTCTTCTAGGGAAACTTTGGCCTGGGTTCAGCAAGGCATTTATACATGCCCGTCTTCAGCATGGGACTGGTCTTCCCAGTCTCTCTCCAAATTAGCTGGAGTACTTCAAGGAGTCGCAGTGGAAGCACTCCCCTATGCTGAGTGCTGTGCCTAGGCTTTAAATCATGAGATAATCTTACCAGGCATATTGGGTAAGTTGTGCTCTGCTACTTTCCTGTGTGCTTTTTTGCTAATGACAAGAATAACACACAGTGAAGGTGAGAAGTTGCAGCCTGCTCTGAGGAAGACAGGGAAGCTGATCTCCTCACTGTCTGAGGGAAGATAGGGAAGCTGATCTCCTCCACCTGGTGCGCCCAGGTCTGGGTAAATCCTCAGGGGCAAGCCTCGCTTGTTTGACTTGCACTGATTCAGGGTGAGGATGGATCTCATCTGCTGTGTGAGAGTGGAGGCTATGGGGATGTGGACAGAAGCTCTGGGAGGAGGGTTATTCGGGCACCACAGGAAAGGACAGCAAAGCTAGGAAATTAAAGGACAGCAGTTTGGTGTTGTGGACAGAGCTAGGGATGGAGGGTTGGTGGGTGTATTTGCGTGTCTGCAGGGACCAGGGTTCAGGAGGGGGAAGAGGCAAAAGCAGAAGCCCAGAACCACTATTGCTTTTTATACTTTGACCTTTTCAGGCTGTGCTACAGGGCGTCTGCCCTGTTGTCTGCACTCTGAAGGCAGGGGAGGCGGCAGAAAGGCAAAGGAGGACTGGAAGCTGCTGGTTATTTGGTGATGTCCTTCTTCTGATTTCATCTGTGTTGCATGTGCCGGTGCCAGCCTGGGTTCGCTGTGAGTCTTGGCTCCTCTACTAGAGGCTGCCTACACATTACATCTGGCCCTGGATACATAGCAATAGGCTTTTAGGGATGCTTTGGGATATCTTTCTTGAAGCTGAAATAGATAATTAAGTTCAAGACTTGAGCATGAAACTTGGGTGAGGAGGAGGGGACATGGAGAGAAGTCTGGGTATGGGATGTGTTTCAGTCTGTGGGAGCTTCCCACTCAAATGTAAGCCACACAGAAATGTATCTGTGAGCCCTGGCTTTCTTGGTGATCTGGCTGCTTGGTCTGTGGTGCAAGTATCTAGTCCATATCCCTCCCACAAGCACTGCAGAGCACAGCATAGGAGATGCAGGGGGGGTTGTGGCCTCTGGGAAAAGCTACAGGAAAGCATGGTTGAGATCTTGCCATTCTCCTCTTTTTCTCACTTGGAGGAAAGGAATGGGGCAGGAAAGAGTTGCACCAAAGTCTGCATGGGTAGCAGATAACTTTGATTGATTCATAGGTGATTTTCATATGTTGCTCCAAATGGATGAGCCCAGCATGCTGTGTTAACTTGTGGGATTCTTTCTTTTTACTATTTATTAATACAATACTTTAGAAGTGTGTGTTGGTAAGTGGAAATGGACTTGAGAGACAAGAGAAATACTCCTCCATGCCTTTTTCTGCTTTGAAGGCAATAAAAAATAGCTTTTGGCTGGCAGTTATGCCGCCATACTTGATTTATTTTTGTGTCCTGGGGTTTCTCTTACTTGTGTGTACTTGGTTGTAACAGAAATAAACTTTAAACAATGGAATTTCATCACAGGCATGTATATGGAAATGAAAGAAAGACGATGTGCATATAAATGTTACCCGGACATTGGACCCAAAGAAGTGTCAGACCTCAAAAAAAGAAGAAGAGAGAGAAATCTGAAGAAAATCCTGGTACAGGCACTCCTCACTGGAAAGACATTAGGAAAATGCAGCAGCTGCCTCATAACAGTGCAATTGTGGCCCAGTTTGGAGCAATTGGGCTGCCACCACAGGAAATGATGTCTAAACAGTGAACCTTGAAAAACTCTGGTGTGCCAGCACGATGAATCTTTCTTGAAGTTGAGAAAATGTCAAAGCTGCAGTTGGTCAACAGAATTTCTATTGGGTAAAATACCAGAAAGGTATAAAATCCCAGCATGTTGGTTCAGCTCTTGTTGTCTGGAGATAGCTTGGCTGCAGAGAGCCCAGACATAGCCCTGGGAAGAGATGCATAAGCAAGGTGCATTGGTGTTGAAGTGTTGAGGATCCTTCCAAAGGCAAAGGCTGGTTATTCACATGGGATCTCTCCAAAATAGGCTGAAACCCCCAGTCAGGGCAGCCCTACTGAACAAGCTGTCTTTGAGCTCTCAAGAGACAGGAAGGGGGCTCACTGCTGAAAAACACTTCAAAATGGACAGGAGCTGTTGGTAACGTGCAGAGGCACTGACAGACTGAGGGGAGGTGAGGAGGTTACATCCTGGCAGAATTTCCTCAGCTGAATGTCTCCAGGAGGATGTAGATGGATACAAATCCCCCTGCTGGGGGCACAAGATATGCTATGCAGCTGTCAGGCTTGTTTGGGAGCTGAGAGGATTTTAACATTGGCTCTGTTCTCAAGAAACCCCACCACTCAAAACGGAAAGAGCTCTTGCTTCTCCTGAGAAAGAAGACTGGAGGGTTGGCACTAGATATGGGGGCTCATACCACAGAAACACCAGTGTGTATCAGAATTGCTTAAAGAGGGAAACCAGTAGAAAAACTAAATCCCCAGGAAATAAAAGTGCAGAATTAGGATAACTCTGCACACATGAATAAATGCTCATGCTCACACCCAGAAAGAAACCTGGTCAGTGCCAGTGAGGAATAAATAACTGGGCTTATTTGCTTTGGTGGCATTCCAAGCTCTTTGGAAAAGGCTTTATCCTTAGTCATACCTGTATTCTGTAATACTTGGACTTCCTTTCTGTCCAAAAGTTTTATCCTCAGCCTGCTCTGCTTTGTGCTTCACAAAGGTAGCAAGTGGTAGTTCACTTGCATTTTTAAAGATCATTGATTTTTCCCTGCACAATGGCTGTGCCTCATGCAGGGTAAATATGCAAAAGAATAAAACCCTTTTGTGGGCAGAGCTCTCAGCTTCATGTGAAAGCCAGCAAGGTGGGGCTGCTCACCCATCCTGCTGTGGAAGATTTAAAGTTCACTTTTCTCCAGAGCTACCATGCTCTGTAAACGCAAAGGCAAAGACAGAAATACAAGAGAAGAAAAGGCAGCTGCAAGAGCTCAGGCACAAATAGTGACAAATTCTTCCTTGAGGTCTGGGTCAGGGAAGGAGTTTTGGGCCCCCTTGGGGATGAAAACAAGAAACAGTCTTCCCATTTGACTTGTGCTATGACTGTGGAGACAAGACTTTGCATATTGGGGGGAGAGAAAGAAACCCTGAGAATATCTGTTACTAACTGGCTTAGAAAAAGACACACAGCCATAATCTGTAAATGTATCATGATCTTGTGGGTTAGACTTCAAACCCGTTAAAAGATAGGTGAAACTTAAGAAATATTCAGGTGACTAAAATTCTTTTCTGGACTTTACTGCTCTGAACTGTGCACAAAATGCAGTGGAAACACCAATGCCAAGAACGGGGTTGGTGAGAAGGCAGGAAGGTCTTGCTGTAGCTTGAGTAGTTTCCTTACCCTTTGAAGACTGCAGCAATGGTGATAGTGGGAGTTTTGATCTTAAAATCTATTCTAATTCAAAAGAGGTCATTTTGATGAAAGGTGTTTCCTAGTGTTACTCAGGCCTCTGTTCTTTGCACTGATTTACGTGCCCAGCCAGATTGTTGCTTAGGGAAGAAGGAATGACTGCCACCCGAATCAGATTGCTGTCCTGCTAAGGCACATCTCTTACCACCTCCTTTAAGAAAGAAATGCAGAAAAGTACATCTGCTTTTTTCAAGCTGTCAAAAAAGCTATTCACCATAGTTTCTTCCCTGAAAGAGAGTGATGCTTAGACGTATATTCAGTGTCTCTAAAACATATACTCAGAGAAGGGGAAGGAATGTGCTAGAGAAATGGCTGTCCCACTGTGACCTGTGACGGCTTTGGTCAGCCTGAAGAACTGGTGAACTAAGCTGAGGACATCATGCAGACTGTCCTGGCCAATCAACAGAGAAACCACGGCTGCCTTTGTGCAGTCTAATTTGAGCAAGATCAAAAACATGGTCAATGGTAAGATTGAAGGCACCAGCACAAGGTTGAAGGACAGAGCTATAGCTGGACAGTAGCCAGAGTCCACACTATGTGACCAAGAGGAACAGGCTTCTTGTGCACACAGAGCTCTTTTCATCAAGCCAGGTTTTTTCATCTTGTCTTCTCAGTGCTCTTGGAAAGGACTGCAATAAAACGAAAATGAGACCAGTAAAGGTAGAAGGAAGGCGGGAAAGTCATTCAGAAGAAATAATCTTTTCTTTTTAGACATTGCCAAGCTATCCAATCTGCCTGCACCCAAAGGATTTAATACTGTTTTTTTCAGCATCTGCTGATAAGGTCACATGCAGCATTTCAGTTTGCACTGGTAAAAGAAATACAGGTTCTAGGGCCCTTTTCAACCCTATGATTTTCAACCCTATTCTATGATTCTATGATTATCAAAACCAACATCTCAAGAAACTCTGGGTTTCTAGTTCTGGCCCTTTTGAGCCCATTATAACCACAACAAATGGGGCAAAGCCATTTGTGTAGAGCTCAACAGGGGAGGGAGTGAGTCACGGCAATGGTATGTCACAATACCATACCACAGCAACAAAATCAGATGAGTAATCTTGGAGCTTGCCTTGAGGCAGCTGTCTGGTTGATCTCACAAATCTCACTGCAACAAAATGTCAATGTTTTAATACCTTTGACATTTCTTCAGCTTCAAGAGGCAATAATGAATCTTTCTTGGATACTTACTAAGGGGTGATTGTATCAGAAAAAGCAGCTAATTCTTCCTATCTGAAGAGACAATACTGGAAATTATCTTTTTTTCATTGAATGGAAGAGTAACCAGCATCAAATAAAAACCTAGTTAATTAACTAAAGTCATTGAACAAGCCTCAAATGGATTTAGTTTCAAGTAGCAACTAAATAGATTTAATGCCTAGGAACTGTCTAGACACCTCAGGCAGATCCTGCCTTTTCTGTTCCTGCAGAAATGTATGCTCAAGGAAAGGTAGTCTGTAATCCACAAGGCTGAACAAAGCAATACTCAGAGCTTAGTAAGCAAGTCTTACTACAGCTTACAAGAGGGTACAGGCCAATTGCCTGCTACCATAAGCTGGCACAGCTCTATTCAGCTTGAGGCCTGCACAAGTACCTTCTAAGAAATGGGAGAAAATAGAGCCTGGTGGAAATCAGCAAGTTTCTGAAGGGCTACAATAGAGGACTAAGCTGCCAAGTAAAGGAAGATAATGTCTGTGACTTAGACCTGCTTGGGAAAGATTACATTAAATTTGTAGCTATGGTGATGTAGATGCTCCTTCCCTGTAAAAAGGCAGATGCTGCTCTGTACCCATACCAATCTTTAGGACAAGATACACGTACAGTATTTCTAGTGAGCTTTAGGGAGCAGCCTCGATCTTTGAAGAGCCTGTCATGCAGCAACCTCAGAATGCAGTTGCCATCCATTATACGTTCTCTGCTCAAACAAGGCAGCAGCACAAAGACAAAGTTAGTGTGATTGTTTCAAGGCAGCAAAACTGAAAGGTTTGCTATTTGAAGCTAGTCTTGCAAAGCATGGTAGGGCTGAGGAGGGTACAGAAGAACAAGTCTTTACAGATGGTGGTTGTGTGAGGACCTTACCATGCACTTTTGGTTATGCTGCTGCTTCAGCATTGCTCAGTTCAGGGAAAGGGATGTTTGATCACCTTGGGCAGCATGAAAGGGTAAGATGCTCCTTGACATTGCACTGCTCAACACGTCACAGAGAACACGTGGCATTTTCAAAGTTATTTTTAGGTTTTCTGCAGTCTGACAAAAGGCTTTTTGCAGAAGCTGGCCAACCAAGTCCTACGGTCAAAGCAACATGGCTGAGTTAGCACTTGGTTGTGCTATAAACCAGATGTAGCACTGCATTGTGTATCGATCTCATCTGTTGCCATATATGCTCCTTTTTCTGGATCTGCCAGTTTAGTCAGCTTGAGAAGGAATATGAATTCACAACAAAGGTGTTACCTAAAAGTCAGAGGAGTGCAAAGCCATAGGAACTTGATGAGCAATTGATCCTGCAACCTCCTCGGGTCTGGTAACACCAACAGAGCATGCCCTCAGGTTCACCACAGCTGTCCCACTGAGCTGCTTGTCAGTGTGTGAGAAAGACTGTTTCACAGTGTCTAAGCACCATCAGATGGTGACACTTTCCCTGCCTGGGGTTAGGTTTCTTAGCAGGCAGGCTTAGTGCTGTGTGGGACACTGAGAGAGGTTTCATGCACTTCCTGCATGCTGCTCCATCCCCCTGTAACCACACAGGTCTGCAAATCTGCTTGAAAATAAAGCAAACAGCCACCCTTGTCCTGCTAAGGACTGCCAATTTCCATTCAGATGCCATGTTTCCATGTGAAGCACCCCTGCTGTGGCTCCTCTACAAGGGCATCTCCAGTCTTATTCATTTTCCTCCTGTTCTGTGTCATTGTGATCTAAATAGATGACAGCTATTTTGGAAGGAAGAAGGGAGCCCAGTGACAGGTGGGACTTTGAGGCATAATTGAGGAAAGGAGGGAGGTGCATTGGTAGTCCTCCCTGGCTCCTGAAGCATCGTCTTCCCTTTTTGGTGTTCACTTACAGGCTTTGCTGAATATAAGTGAACGGTAATATTCTGGCTGCTTTGTCATCTGCAGAATGGATAAGCTCTTTTTAATAAAGTTTGCTTCCAAAAGCACACACACACAAAAAGTATGCTTTATACATGAGCTAACATTGTATTTTTTACAGTACCTTTTGAGATCCCAGGAAATTCATGAGAAGAAAAATTTTCCTTTCATGTTGTCTCACTATCACTTATGGCCAGAAAATTAAACATTTGGGAAGCCAAAAAGTAGGCTTTATACCTTTTTCATTGAAATATGTGGGCAACAGTTCAAGTTAAAATGTGAGCGATGGAATAGATTAAATGAATCTTCCCTCAAATAGAACTTTCAATAATGACTTGATTCTCTGCAAGGAAAAACGTTTTACTGTCCTTTTTAAAAAAATTCAAATAGAAAAATAAATTACAATATGTACCACTTTAATATGCTTGAATAGGAGGATGTTTTTAATTAAGACAAAAAGTCTCCACGTTAATAGTCTTGATTAAAGGAGCTTTTAAATAGTTTATTTGCTTGGCCACATTCCATCTGTAAGCTCTGCTGAGGATGATGTCTTTCATGTTGAATTTAAATGCTTATTATCCCTTTGAACTCTGCCAGTCCACTTATTTGACATATTATTTTTCCCTTCTAGCCTGTGGAGTCAGCTCACTAAGAGATTTTGGTAATGTCACTCTCTAGGGAGTTCCGTTTGCTTATTTGAACCTTGAGCTAGCTGCTGGGGGTAGTATTTCAAAGCTCACTGTGATCTGCTGCCTCATTTCGGTACCAGCCCTACAGCAGGTATCTGTACCATCCATGTCGATGCATCACCTGGAACAATGAAGGTTAAGCAAGCAGCTCACCTGAGGGATACACACCTGTACAAATATGGACCACAGGTACTTGTGTATGTTAAGAAAGTGCCAACCTGCTCACCCAGTCCTGCCAGTGAAAGCAGTGAACCTGGTCAGGGCTAATGAATGATATTGTCCTCTGTAGTTGAGATGCTCCTTTACTGTCAGACACATAGGTTTGCAGGACTAATCGGTAAACTGGGGTTGATGTAAGCAAATGGGAATTGTTATTCCAGAGTGCAAAAAGGTGAAGGCTCTCTTGCCTGCACAGCTCAATGACACCACATATTTACTCCCCTTGGAAAAAGGAGGATTAAAAGCACTTGACAAATGGATCAAAATGCACCGGCTCTTGTCTGTGCAAGCATTACTTAGCAAAGGTTTCACTGTACGTTTCTTATACCAGAACAGTATGCACTTCACTGTTTCTGTTGCCTGAGCAGCCCACCCAATATGCTGGAGTGGGCAGCTGGGTGAGTTGCTGCTTGTCATGATTGTGTGCAGCCAAAGAAGGTTTCCTGCCTGCAGATGCCTAGCAGTGAGAGGAGGTGCAGGTTGCAGGGGAAGAACAGCCAGGACTGAAGAGGAAAATGTTGTGGGCTACGAGGAGGTTCTGAGGGTTTACAGAGAGCACCCAGTATCCATTCAGGCCCTCTGTCAGTCCCTGCTTGGGGTCAGGTACCTGTCAAACCCTCCCACTGTGGGAACTGCTAGAAGGAAAGGAGCACAAGAGAACCAGACCTCTGTCAACAGAGGACAATGAGTGAAGAAAAGCAGAAGTGATGTGAGCCTCAATTGTTCAAACAAGGATCAAGGAAGCACCAGAAATGTTTATTTTTGCTGCCCTGCCTTCACACTTCTTTAGCTAGCACTTGTCAGCACAGCTTGTGTTGTCCCTGAGAGCATCCCTCAGGCCTGTGGCTAGCTGCCCTGCTAAAATGTTTTACATGCAATACTTGTAACAGTGTTCCTCTGTGAAATGGAAAGGATGGCTCTGTTAAAATTACGGTGCTGTGGAAAAGCTAGAAGAGATTCCTTGTCCCCTTGAAGTTGAAATACCAAACCTGAATCTCAAGCCTATGCAGGTCTCTGGGTTCCCTTATGAGAAATGCAAAATGCTACTGAGTCCCTTCCTTAATAAAATCAGAAAAGTAAAGCAAAAATCTTCTTCTAAGAAATAGTGACTTTGCATAGCAGTAGCTCTGGAGGTCAGTTTCATAAGGCCACGTCTAGAAGTGGTGGTTAAATGGTTAAATAAGCTTTTGACAGTTGCCCCCAAAGCAGAGCTCAAGTAGAAAAGAGCAGATAAAAATAAACATCACTCAGCCCTCTCCTTCATTGCAGGCTGTCAAATGGGACAGGTGCTGGGGAAAAACTCAAGTGTGGCTGTGTCATTAGAAGTTGAGTCATCGTGCGAGGGCAGGGAGTGGGGTGGAAGGGCTGCAGGTACTGCTGCCAACCTTAAATTTGATCTTCCTGCTGGTCAGAAGCAGGAGTTCATTGTGTTTTGAGAACTTCCTTCTAGCTGAGAATGAAAAGCAAAAACGTCCCATGGATAAAACCAAACAAACTATCCAAAGCAGCAGTTTTCTGCAAACAAGATAAATATGGATATAATAAGCACAGTAAGATGTCATGAGTTTGAACAAAATGGAGAATCAAACAAGAACTCTGATTCCCTGAAGAAAATAAGAAAACTGAAAAATTGCTCTTGACTTTCACTTTGAAAATATTACCGATAGTGATACTTTGCTACAAATGAGAGCTCTGGTAAGTTGAGGTTTTTTGCTTTGTGCTGTTCTAGCAAACAAGTGATTCTAAAAATACTCCAACTACATGCTGAGACATCTCATGAGAAGAAGCACTGTTTACTATGGATGGAAAAAGCTGTGCTGCTTCGCAAGCACTCGTGCCACCTGTCTCATTGACTCATCCTTGAGGGGCTACCTGGAGCTGGGACTAGAGCAGAATCCAGCCCCTGCCTGCAAGTTCCCATTTTGCCTGGAGGCTGCACATCTGCACATTTAATCACAACCCCTCCTCAGCCAGTCAAAGGGCCCAATCCACCTAGGATGTCCCTCCTCAGCACATGACCTGGGTACAAAAGAGCAAACTATTCTCCCCTGGGGATGCCCAGAAGAGAACGCAGATGGCGGATCTAAAGTGTCTGTCTGCATCATGCAGCAAGCACCAGCTTAACTGCTTTTTCTGTATGTGGGTTCAGGGTTTGTGTGTCTGCTGGCTGTACAAAAAGGACCTTGCCCCACTGTGGCTTGAGATTAGAAAAGCTGCTGAGCACCAGCACAGTTATATGATGACTGCCTGTGAGGAAAGTCTCAGCCTAGTGCTCTTTTGCTCTCAGCTGCTACATTTTGAGGGTGTTGATATATGTGAATATTTTACAGTGGCAGGAAGAGGTTTCTGTGCACATGTGGGAGAAGTGGCCATTGGAACAGGGGAGTCTGAATTTCTCTCCAAGTGACAGACTGATGTCTAGATTTCCCCCCCTGTTTTCTCCCCCTCCCATGTATGAGCACTGTTTTCAGTAAATGCTTAGAGACTATTTTCCTGTCTCAAACTGGCATAGCAACAGCATCAGAACAAAACTCAAAAGCATCGATTTAATGACATTCGGAAATGGTTTCAGAACTCATAATAGGCTGTCATTTATTTGAAGTAAGGAAAGGGCTTGTTGCACAGCATACACCTTAGGCTGTTGGAAACCTTTCCTCCATGCACATGTTGACTGCCAAATGAAGATAAGCTGCTTAAATACTTGTTCTTTAATTGGGTTTATCCTTGTAAACATCTGTATGAAGAACACTGAAGTAACCTTAGGCTATATTATGTAGCTGCACAGTAGAAACAAGAAAATGTAAGTTTTGTATTATTTATTGCTGGTGTCACACGAAGATCTCAATGAGAAAATCCCAGTCATTTATCAACTCTACAATATTTTGGTTAGCAGAAACAAGAGATGTAATTCTGGTTAGAGATTCTCTCTCAAAGAGGCAACTCCTCCTCTAAATAAGTCAAATAAGATGGTTTTATCCCCACACTAACTGGTATAAGTGCTATAAGTGAATCTGGTATTAGTGGTATAAGTGAATCACAGCCATTACACAATGTTTTATTCTGTTCAGTAAGACTGTTCTATAAAGCATTTCTGTATTCTCTGGGTAAATAAGCCACATCGGACTCTGATTTCGTTTGTGTTATGAGAATAAACCTGATGTCATTAATTTAAATATCAGGAACAACCTAAGTAAATTAAAATATTAAAAATTTCTCTTTTAACTTCATTTACAAGCATTTCAAAACAACGTATCAAGTTCTCTAAAACTGCTTGCTGTTATGTCATTAGCAGATGTATGGGATCTTTTCTACACCACAGTAAGTTATTTTACGCTTAGTTCATCCACACAGCCAAGGTTCAAAGACTCTTAATGCAGGTCACGGATGTTAGCAAAGCCTGCAAAACCTGTAACTCTCCATTGGTGTACCTCTTTGGTACCCAAAGCCTTCAGAATAGCTGACTTTCACTTGTTTTAGATGTGAATAAGAGAACAAATTATCTTAAAGTCAGTGAAGCCACTTGTGTGCCTGACTGTCATAACAAATACGGATGTGCCTTTAGATGACGAGGGAAGCTTGAAAGAAAACCCATGTTTTGCACCGTGAATTCCCCCACACTGCTATGTAACTCTCCCTACAGCCCAAAAAAGCAACTTTTGCAGTACTACTTTTGCAGTTTTCCAGCCATTTGAGCGTAGGCCTTGCTCAGCCCGTGCCTCCAGCACTGATGGTTCCCACACATCGCTTTGTGTGTATGCAAGCAGGACCGTAAAAGGCAGGGATGCACCGGGATGGCTCCGGCCGCCTCAGGCTCCCCCAGGGCGGCTGCGGGGTGTCCCGTCTCGGGCTGAATGCCTTGGGAAGGCCCTCCTCCCGCCTGGCCTCCGCGGCGAGCAGCAGTTTCTCATCACCTAGCCGCACTCCGGTGACTTGGTGCCCCTCGGCGGCGGGCGGCTGCTACTGCCAAACCGGCCGATTCCCGGGAAGGGCCGGGAGAGCCGGGCTGCGGCGGCCGGCGGGACTGGGGAGGCAGGGATAAAGGGGGTATAGGGGCCAGGGGCGGAGGGGAGAAGACATATAGGGGTTACAGGGGTGTAGCCCTTGTCAGCCGCTGGAGCAGCTTCCCTGGTAGTGTAGGGATGGGTACGGAATGTATCCGGGAGAAACTCGCCTGTTTCTCCGTGCTCTTTTCTCTAGCCTTCCTTGCTCTCCTTCCCCCTTCCTCAAACAACAAGCTGTACTTGTAGCTGCAAGGTAATGCGCCATCGCATTTGAGGGTGAGAGAAATCACTTGCGTCCCGAGCCCAAGCAGGTGTGGAGGAGTCATTTGGGGTAAGCAGTGCCGGGGGGGCAGCAAACGGTGCCAGGGTGCTCCAGCCCAAAGCCAGGCTTGAAGCCTGTTCTTGGGGGCTGCCCTTCACCTGGGCTCCAGCATCCCAAAGAGAAAGAGCAAACTCCCCTGATTCAGGCATTTTTCCCTGGTCCGTTTGAAGCAAAGCATCCCCTCCTATAGCCTTCACCTGGGAGGGGAAAGAAGGCCTAGTTCCTTGACAGAAGCACCTTCACTGCAGAGGTGCAAGCTAGGAGGAGCTGCTCTGCTGATTTCTCCTGCCCACTTACATTTTCCTGGCAGATAAGGACAGCATTATTCTTCTCATTATTCCGTTGTTGTTATCGTCATTATGGTGAAGCAGTGGAACAGGTTGCCCAGAGATGTTGCGGATGCCCCATCACTGGAAGTGTCAAAGCCAGGCTGGATGGGGCTTTGAGCAACCTGGTCTAGTGAAAGGTGTCCTTGCCTGTGGCTGGGTGTTGGAACTGGATGATCTTTAAAGTTCCCACCCACCAAAAACATTCTATGATTATAATTAATATTATTATAATAATCCTAGTAATTATTAGGACTCAGAGGTTTCTGAGTTTGGGCTGAGAAAATTCTGTTTAACTGACTGCTTTCCAGAAGGCAAACTTACAGAACTTTTATCATAACTCTTCAGATGGAGTCTCATGAGGGAACAGGGTTTTCTCCTTTTTTTCCCCTTTCTTATTTCTGAGCTCTTAACTAATTAGGATGAAATGACATTGTCACACAAGAAATTAATTGAATTCTGCCAGTACTGCTTAAACTCTTTAAAGCATTCTTACCTAAATAAGCTCTTTGCTAATGCGAGCTGAATTTTGCAGCTTTCAGGGCCAATTTTTCCACAAAAGTAAATGGCATTTATGCACAGGGAGGCCTCAATGCAATGCCCTCTACTGCGAGTTCTAATAAAAGGCTGCTCTGTTTTGGCTCCTTATTGGAATAACACTATAAATAACCTCTTTGTAACAAGGACTTTTTTAAAAATGGGAAAAGTTTTGCTCCAAACCCTCCTGGTGCACGTTGTGCCACCATCTGGCAGATCTGGCTTTTAGGGCAGCTGCACCTCCCAGCACTGCATTCACTCTGGGGAAGAAAAGAGTGCCAAACAGGTAAAAAAAAAAAAACCCACAATCTTGGAAAGAAAGGCATAAACTGCCTTATGTAGAGCAACACAAAAATAAAAGCTGCACAGTTTAAGTATACTTTGGGAAGTGTCCATAGTGCTTACTGTAGCAAAAAGTCATGCTGATTTACTGTCTAAGACTGATGGACTTAGGCTTTAGATTGGTGTAACTTATGCTTGTGGAAAAGAGCTTGAAACCATCTCTTATTTTCTTACATTAGATTAATTTTATAGAACGAGTGCTGTTGTGAGCAGTATTGGCAGCAGAGGCATGATTGCCCTTGGAGCAAGACCAGATACATAGCTCAATGGCAGCAGAAAGATTTACTAGTGCTGAGAAAGAGATAATCTAATGATTTAATCCATTTTTTATTTGGATGGTAACATATTTAGAGTTTATATTTTCTTGCCTTTCTCCAGAAGACCCAAAGCAGTACCATGTCTCCATAAAGCTCACTCACCTTTGTTGTGAGTAGCTTTCATCTTTTTCCTCCATCGTGTTTTGTTTTTTCTTAGTTTTTACTTTTCTCACAGGAGATAGTCTTAATGAACTGGCATTTGACATTTTTTCCTTTGTCAGTCAGTTTTGTGCATGGTGAAAAAAGCTCTGCTTCCAAGAAATTGCTAGCATATTTTCTCCCACATCTTAGTCTAAGTAGCTAACACAGGAAGCTTGTATCCGTAGAGTCACAGGTAGTCAGCTATGGCACAGAATGAATGACTATTAATGAAATCAGGGTGATTTCTCAATTTCTATAATTTTTATTATTGTTTAATAAATGAAAGCCCAAGATAAATTGCTGGTAGATACACTTACCATATTGAACAAGACTGTGGCAAGGGTTTGAGAAAACTGTGTATGAATTACAAATTCTGGTTCAAGTTACTGAAGAATTACTGTAAGAAAACTGCTGTCTCAGGAGTCATTTTGTTTACTCGGCACTGGTGAATATGAACTGATTTTTTTAATACTCATTGATTTGATGGAAATAACCAAGAACATTAAAGTTTAAGGTGCTGTTTTTGAGGTGTGGACATACTGAAGTAGCTGGGAAGAGGCAGGGTGGTACGAACTTAGCCAGCTTCAGGTTTTTTGGGGTGACCTGGGAACAGCAATAACTTCTGAAAAGCTGAGTAAAGAAGTTCAGCCTCTTTTAATAGGATAAATCCTACTAAATCATGCACAGAAGCAGAAAAGCAACTGGATTGGGCAGGATCCAGCCTAACTGGCCATGGCAGCAGGGAACTGTGAGGAATATGTTTGGCATGGGTGGTCCCAAAGGAGGAGTGGCCACAAAGGATGTTGTATGAGGGGTTTATGTAGCTTAAAGGTCTGACAGCATCACTGGCCTTTCCCCACTTCTCTCTTCATTGGTCAGGCCATGCTTTTGTATGACTAGTGAGGTTTTACCCTCTCCCTCACCAGTACAGGAGCTGTGGCCACTCCTGAATAATGCAATCAGAGACTCAGACATCATTTTTCCCTTAATGTTATGTAAACTATGCCTGATTCCCAAAGCTTTAGTTTCTAGTTCAAATGCCCTGAAAAGAATGAGCCTCTAGGGAAAAGGCGTTATTTGAGAGACAGAGCCAAGACAAAAGGCAGGATAGGCCTCAAGGGATCCCTTGAGGCCTGGGGATAATCCTGGTCTCCAGCCCTGAGAAGACACCTCTAGACAGACTGCTAGCACTAGAGAATTGTCCAAGCTAGGGCAATTAATCATGCAAGGAAATTGACTGCTGGTTACCCCTAAGGCAGGAGACCATAGTACAAGAATCAATAAAAATTACTTCATCTCCACTGAAATCAAGAGGACTCCTGAGAGAAGAACTTTTTGTAAGATCTAGTAGTGATAGGACAAAGGGTAATATTTGGAATAGAGATTAGGAATAAATTATTCACTGTGAGGGTGGTGAGGCACTGAACACTCCGAGGTTGCCCAGAGAAGTGCCTGCCTGACCCCTGGCAGTGTTCAAGGCCATGTTGGATGCAGCTTTGAGCAACCTGGTCTAGTGGAAGGTGTCCCTGCCTGTGGCAGGGGGTTGGAAATGGATGATCTTTAACGTCCTTTCCAAGTCAGACCATTCTGTGATTCTTTGACTCCTGCTGTCAGAGTACAGTGATGCCTTCCAACCCACTGTTCACATATGGCATGCATATGTTCTGTCTAAGAAAGGCATCACCAGCACGTGCAAGCTGTGAAATCTGGCATTCAGAAGGTTTAGGTGTTTGAGGACTAAGGCTGCTCATGCAACTGCAGTTTGGACTCCTTCTGCTAAAGTTTTTTTGATGGCAGCCTTAACTATTTGATCAGATAAAGATCTTCCCTACAGAACTGCCGTGAACGGGCAGTGCTGTTAGTTGCAGTGTAGCCCTTTCTGTCTGGTGAAAATTGAAGGTACTCATTAGTGCTCCACCAGTCTCAATGTGAGATTGAGATTGCTTCCTGCAAGCAACCCATTTTTGTCATAGGGACAACCTTCAGGCAAATGCAGGAAGTTCTAATGAGGAAAAAAAAAATGTGTCAGTAATATTTTAATTTTTAAGGATTTATTAGGAGGGAGGCACAGGCAATGGGGTCAGTCTCTCAGCCAAGTCTTCACCTAGAAAACCATCGCAGCTCCACTGTAAATCACAGTTATCTTAGCTGTCAGATTTAAACCAATAGGTGTCATGTAGGTACAAACAACTCACGATAAATATCCTAAATATTTACTATGACTGCAAAGCATTGCCTGTATCGCAGTGCGCTAAAGCCTTTTCCCAGGGAGGAAAACCAGCATGCAGCTGACAGCTGCTCCCTTGATGAGCAAATGTTTCTTCACAGGCACTGCCACCCTGGGCTAGCTATTTCAAAAAGGAGACAGGGGGCCTTCATCAGAGTTGATTATTGCCAGAAAGAATAAGCTGCAGCCTTATTTTCCCCTTCCCCTGATTTATAAGGCTTTTTCTACTGCCATTTGTTTGCTTGTTTTCCACTGGCCTGGAAAAGTTTGCCAAGCTCAGTGAGGTGGGGAGAAGGGTCTCATTATTTTGCACTTGAGCTTGATGTTGCTCTCCCACAGCTTTTTCCATACACTTCTATGGAAAACTTTGAATTTGCATTCAATCAGAATTTCTTTTGCAACTTACTTTTTACCTCTGTGTGGCTGTTCCTCTATTTGAGGGACAGAGAGCATACTACTCTGCCAGACTGAAGTGTGGAGATGTGAATGAACGAACTCCATTTGATGGAGCAGAGCACACTGCGATATTACAAGCAATCACTCAGCCGAAAGGGAATGAACTTTTCCCTAGCAGCCTAGGTCTTGGGCAGTCTCAATGCCCCATCAAAAAGTAACTCAGTTTAGACATTGATACTAAAAAGGAAAATATTTAAATTGAGGGTAATTCCAATTTTCAGAATATTGCTGACTCCTGCATCTTCTCTCTCCCTCCCTCCCTCCGATGCTTTGCTCAATTTTCTACCAGGCTCTCAGAGGAAGGATTGTAGCCATGCAGAACAACATAAAAAAAGAAATTATAACTGGAAGACAGCAATCCAAACCCAAGAAAAGAGACATTTTGGTGTGGATGTGGGATGAAAAGTCACTTTTCTGTCATCATCCCATAGATACCATGGCCCAGTGAGAGCACAAACGTATCCTTAATGCCCAGCTGCAAGTCCAGCATCAATTGCAAGAGCCCAAGCAAGCTCTGGGAACACAAGAAGGGGGTTCTTTCAGTTCTGCCAGGTTGTCAGCATATCTGCATTACTGTGGTTACATTGCATAAAATTCAGAAGCAAGAACGCACCCAGACAGCAAATGCTCACTAGCATAGGGTTTTACCTGAAACGAATGGTAAGTCGCGCTGTGCCTCCAGTCCCACCTTAGAAGTCAATAAAGAGATGAGAGATGCTCATCCAGCAATTACGGAGAGGGATTTACCACGTCCTCCTGAAGCTCATGCTGAGACATTTTGGTGAATTGAGGCCACGGGGGTAGCTGCGTAGGGCCTATGCAGCCCTTGGGAGATGTGCACCAGCCTGGGGGAGGGAGAAGGAGTCCCAGTGGCGGGTTTCTGCCGGGTGGGCTGTGAGCTGTGGTCTATGGGGTGTGAGCTGTGAGGTGTAAGCTGTGGGCTGTAGCTGTGGGCTACAGCCTGTGAGCCATGGGCTGTGAGCTGTGAACTGTGTGTTATGGGCTGTGGGGTGTGAGTTGTGACCTGCGAGCTACGGGCTGTGAGCCGTGAACTGTGAGCTGTATGTTGGTCCCTGCGTGGGGCTGGGGCCGGGGGTGGTGGGAAGCCGCAAGCGGGGCAGGCCACCGCGCACCCTTTGGCGGTGGTCCCAGCGGCAGTGCTCAGTGCTGCCACGGCCCTGCCGGGACGGGGCTGGGGACGACCCTCACCACAGCCCCCACGCACTCC
>JANRGW010038889.1:0-21600 GCA_024733675.1 Psilopsiagon aymara
TTCCCTGGGCAACCCATTCCAGTGCCTCACCACCCTCAGAGTAAAGAATTTCTTCCTCATATCCAATCTAAACTTCCTCTGTTTAAATTTGGACCCGTTACCCCTTGTCCTCTGACTACAGTCCCTAACAAAGAATCCCTCCCCAGCATCCCTATAGGCCCCCTTCAGATATTGGAATCAAATGTGCTTTCAAGCCCTGGTCCCTAACAGCAAACCCATTTGCATGTTTTAAGCACGTTTGCCTTACTACATAGTGCGGATATTTGTAAATAGCATGACTGTGTCTTTTGGATTACGTGTCCTCAAGTACTTTACACACAGCAACTCCAGCGTACTCTGTCATTAATGTAACTTCAAATAGGTGTCCAAAGGGTAGCAAACCTGATCCAGCCTGTAGCATTCTATATACTGCTATTGTGCTAAAACCCCCAAAGCTTGAATGGTTAGGAATGTTGCAAAGATAATAATTAATTTATTGAATTATTGGCTCTTGAAATCATTTACTTCACACTTAAGTATGGCTTGAGTGGATACTTACAGTTTGCTAGGAGAATAACTTCAGGAGGGTACCATGCAAATACGTATAATTGCTACATTTATTACTTTCATATGTTTGTAGTTATGGCTCCCACCTATTTGACTTCCAAGAAGGCAAATTGCCAGTTTGCCATAGACTTTTGTAGGTTTACAACTCAGGAAGGAATCCTGAAGGGCAGTTTCTTCCTGGTGGGTAGCAATTACAGGCACACTTGTACAGTCACTAACTTAGCAACAGAAGCAGCGTTCTAGTGGCTGCGGTCAGAGACCATGTTTCTGATGTATCTTAAGTAAAGATTCCTTGGAATTTAGTAAAGAAAACTGAAATGTGAAGGAATATCTGTCTAAAGAAAAGATTCCTACATCTGTCAGTATTTCTTTATGTTTTGGCATAGTTTGGCACATAATTCTGCTCGGTTTATCCTTCTTATATTTAACTGACATTTTTGTATGAAAAGAAAAAAGCCCATCTGCTGATTTTTTTAGGTGCGAGTCAAGTCATTATCACTGCACTGAGAATAATGGCTGAGGGGATTCATAAGCAAGAAAGTCTATCTTAGAAAATTCCCCTACCAGTTTGAAGTTTTAGGGGGGGCTGAGCATTTGGGATGTTTCAGTTTGTACCAGCAGGGTTGATCAGCACTGCAGATCTTCGAGCTATCAGTCTGGACCATGTACTTCACAAAATAAATGAGTCTGTCTCAGTCTAGACTGTCCATACACGGACTATCCAGTGGCCAGTATTCAGGGAAATGCAGACCCGTCATCTTCAGATTCAAGTATGGCAGTTCAGGAGATGTAGCTCAATTACTCAAACACTGACATCAGTACATGATGTGTACATGTGTATGTCTGTTTTATGTACTACACATCATGTATATATGTGTAGCACATGATGTGTAGCACATAAAACGGAAGTTGCTGAAGAATAACAAGCCAAGCAAAAGAGCAAGCATTGAAGTCTGTGATTAGACTTCATTTATGTACATCCCCATATTGGTCAAGAAAATTGAACTTACTTTCCCCTGACCTGCTGATCTAACAAAGCAATGGAGCTTACGTGAGGTTTCAAACCCAGGTGTTAATATTAGATACTGAACTAACACAAACAGCTTGGAACTCTTTGGATTTTAATAGGATTGCATGGGATTTAATCATGTAGGATTTGTGCTATGCTGTTCAGCAGAGATCTTCCCCACTTAAAGAGTTAATACTTTATGAGGCTGCATAGATTGTTACTCATCGATTAATATTTTAAGAAGGTAGGGAGTTTGGTGTACAGTTAGTGTTTCACCTTCCATACCAGTGATAAATGTCCAGTACGTAAACTACTGCTGTGGTCTTCAAAGGAATACCAAACAGCTTCAAAAAATCCTGTAAAAAGGGAAGGAAAAGCCTGTTCTTCTTCTTACCTGTACCTCTATGCCTCTCCTTAAAATGGTGAGTGCATGCTCTGTAGGTAAGACTAAGGGAAAGAAATGAGCTTAAATATATTAATGTCTTCTGACAAAGTGTTAGAACAAACTATACAGGAAGATTTCTTTAAGAACAGGAAATAATACAGTACCCTATCAGTAATTTCTTGAGCAGACTTGTTCTTGTATTTGCATTTTTTTTTTGCTTGTCTTCCTTATTCTTCTTCTAATTAAAACACTCTTGTATTGGTTTTGCTTTGATAGATGATGTCTGATACATAGTTCTGATCAGTTTGAACTGATGTCAGATCAGTTCCTAGGGACGCTGAAATGGCTAAGGCAAAATAGAAATGTGATCAGTTCATTCTCTTCTAGCCACACTTCCAGGGTTGCCAGAATGGAGAAAATGCCTATTGCCTTTCAACAGCTAATGGTGACTTTTCTGATCTACTAAAAAGTGCAAATTTTCGCTGTAACAAAAGCTGTTTTCAAAGCTGGAAAAGACTTCAAACCCATGGCCTCAGTCTCCTTTGCTGTATTCTCTTTCTGAAAGTAATTCTGTTGAATTCCTTTTTACCCACTACATTTAAAAGGCTCTCCCAGCATCTGGATGCTCTAATGTTTAAGGGATGCCCTGTGCTCCATACCCCTTCCTAATTCCCTGTCCAAGTTTATTTCTGGCCAGCTTGTGTGCCATTGTAATTTTAATAACTTAGCTTTAGTTTAAACACCTCTTTTTCCCATCATGGTGCATCTTTTCCCAGCCTTTTATTTTCTATACCAAACAAGTCATGCTCACATAAGATAAACTCTCCCTTCTTCGTCTCATTCTTGTAACAGATCCATGTATCAGTTTCACTTTTGAATAACCTTGAAAGTGGGTGGCTGAATCTGTGCATGGTATTCTACATGAGATCTTGAACAGTACCACTAATGCTTCCCTCACTTTCCCAGGAGCTGTGCTCCTGATGTTTGTGTCTCCTCATCTCCCCTTGGTCAACCAGAAGTCTCCATTCTATCTCTCTGTAGTTTCTGGTGGATCCAGGATACATTTGTCTGTTCTCATCTAGCATGGTTTGGATCAGGTCTCGGGCGTACAAGCTTGCGTTTTCAAAGCTTAACTTCATCACATTTCCTTAAGTCCTAGGCCTCCCCAGTTCTGACAGTGGTTCCAACACCATGTCAAATATAAATGGCCTATGTCATGCCTAATTTTTGCATCAAGTTCAGTAAGAAAAATACATAGAACAAGATTGATCCTCACATTATGCCAGTGTTGTTCTTTGAAGAACTCTACCTTCCTTCAACCTAGCACTTCTTTCGACAAGAACCGTCTCTCATTGAACTTAAATCTTCTTCACTATTTTACAGACTCATAGAATGGTTTGAGTAGAATGGGACCTCAAAGCTCCTCTACCTGTCCCATGGACAGGGACACCTTCCACTAAAGCAGGTTGCTCCAAGCTCCGTCCAACCTGGCTTCGAACACTGCCAGGGATGGGGCAGCCACCGCTTCTCGGAGCACCCTGTGCCAGTGCCTCAGCACCCTCACAGGGAAGAATTTCTTCCTAATGTTTAGTCTAAATCTCTCAAAATACTCTGGTTCTTTTTTATCTGAAGAGAATTCAGTTCTGTTCCAAGCATAACCCTTGCAAAGAGCCAAAGAAGAGTATCTCTGTGTTCTACTGTATTCTGCTCTGTTCCCTTCTTTTCAGTCTTGGGTAATAGATTTTGGTAGCATACTCAATAATTTCAATGAAATCCAAACAGACAGACTCTACCTTTGTCCTGAAACTTTGTCTAGAAAGTTGTTCATCTTATCCAGGACAAGCAGTCTGAGAGGATCCACCTTTTCTTTGTTTCCCTTTCTGTCAAGCAATACGAATCTGTATTTGCTGGGGTTGCTTTTCCTGCTTCTTTTGCAACAGAATTATTTCTTCACTTCATAGCATTTCTGCCTTCATAAATCTTGTTAAGAGAACTTGTTCCTAGTCTTCCAAAGGCAAATTTTGCAAGGAGATTAACTCGTTTCTTTTCTCCTTTTCGCCTCAGCTGGTACATTGAACTGCTTATTTAATGTCATACCATCCATTTCTGCAACCTCTTGCCTATTATTTTACCGCATTGTTCCAGGAAAAAAGCAAGATGAAGTATTTGCTGAAGTTTTGAGCCAGCCTTTTATCCCGTCCTTACCGTACCGCAGCCTGTTTCTTCTTTTTCTTTCCCTAGCCCAGTTCAATCCATTGACATTTCCTTAAATACCTTTTGCAAGGACTCACTCAGCTTCTCTTGACAATTAACATTCTTCAACCTCAAGAGCTCTGCTTGAAAGCTCTGGTTTCATTTGCACACTGGGTTTTTCCCCACTTTTTCTCGTTCCCCTCCCCACCATTCTTTGTGGACTCTTTGCTTATTCCAATTTCCCTTTTGAGGTGACTATTTTCATGCAGTCTGCCTGGAGAACATTCACAGAACCTTTTTATTTCTTTTCATTTCATATTCCAGGTTGTATTAACAGATTTGCTTTGAAGAAATTCTACGCCTCTTGCACGTGCAAGCACAGCCAAGTGTCTGAGCATTTCTGATCAGTGATTGTCCATTAGACGTGTCTCTAACCTGATACTTAAGGCTAGCAGAGGCCAAGGTTGTTTCACAACCTGTGGCCATCTGGGTTCGTCAGCATTCAGTACTTCCTGAGAGCCAGCATGTGTTAGCAGATACAGTTACCTGCTTTCATGGCTGTGCTGCTTTCCAGACCACTGCTTCATCGTCATACCTTCAGAGAGAGACTAGTTTGGGTCCTTCTGTGTCACACTCCAAACTGTGATATGATCTCAGATACATCCATAGGTATCTGAGAGTGTTGAGGCTTGGAGTTTCTTCTAGGAAACATAACACATTAAAGGCAATCCTCTTGAAATCCAAAACATGTCTTAGAGGCTCCTTTTCCCCTTACACTTTATTTAATTTAGATGGAAGTAAATCTTAATCACCTGTCAGAAACCTCTAATTTCTTGTATGATGAGCATGTCTCCTATTGCCTACCCAAGCCATTGCTGCATGCTCTTGACACGTAGAAGATTCCATATTTGATAAATTCATGCTCATGTTTGTCAGGCAGAAGACTGATCTTTCAGATGTGAGCACAAGTTGAACCTTCTTAACACAGTTTTCAGACCTGCACGACTTCCAGTTGCAAAGGAAAATGATCATTCAGTGTTAAATGAGCGCTGCCTTTGCCAGGCAAGTGGATGTCTGTATTCTAGCTGCAGCATAAGCAAACTTTGCATGTTCATTAGCAAAGAGGACCAGCTGTGAAAATGAGAAATCTAAGTGTGAATGACTGAAATAACTTGATCTTTTTTTTTCCCTTTGGCATATGCCTCTGCTTCAGGGAGCTCCCTTGATTCAGTAGGCCAACTGATAGAATGTATGCTCCTTGTCAGGGATTTCAACTCATATGTAAAACGTATTTACAAGGGATGTCTGCAAAGCAGACTTCCTGTGTCTTTCGTATCAGCAGTTAACTATGGCAAACGGCTTGCGTATCTTATATATTTAGAAGAAATAAGTCTTATGTCTGTAGTCTTGCATAGAGATGGAAGTGTTACCGTTCAGGAGCTGCTCTGATGACTTAGAAATACCATAGCATGAGTAATTGTGAAAGAGAGGTTTTTCCCAGGCACAGGAGGCTGCAAGTTCAATATGGAATTGCAGACAGTCCTTTAGGCGGGTAACTGGGACAGTGAGAATGCTTTTCTTTTCTGTAGGCATCATATGCTTTGTTTCTGAGCACTATTTGAAAGCTTGATTAAAATGCTGCACATGCACTGCTTTATTAATAAAGATCATTTTAGCAGTCTAGTGTTCTGAAAAGAAAAATGCAGTTGACCTATACTGATGATTAGGTTTAATTCAGAAAGAAGCAAAAAAGAAGAAACTGGGATTCACAAAGCTGTTGAAATCAGTGTTCAGTATACTGGTTTTTATCCCAGCTTATTCATCAGAGTAAGACAAGAAATGTATGCTGTGGAGGCCCAGCTCAGGTGAGAAAGAGAAGTCAGTGTGACAGGTTGTTACAGCAAACACTGTTGTGTATGAGCTTAGAGATCAACTTGCATCTCCATTATCCCGATATTCATTTGGTTTGTACAAGACGTACTCTTGCACAGTGAAGGGACGCATCAGCTTTTCTTGGCCGCGAGTCAGATTACTGGCGTGATGCATGCAAACATCACATATATAGGTGCATTATTCAGTATTGATGTTGTTTCCCCTGCCAGTTTACACGCTGTGGTAGCCATTCTCAAAACCAAAATGTCTTTGGATTGAGCCGAGAGGCTGAAAACCTTGACACAACATCCCTAGTCTGTATGCATACACATGGTGAGGAATGGCCTTGGGGTGGGCATCTCTGTCCTCACAAATAACCAAAGTAGACTGGGCAAAATTCGACATGGAAAGCGTGGCCTTGCGCCACTCACTTCTGTGCAGTTAAGTTGTTAAGATGCTCAGGCCCATATGCGTTTATAAAGGCACCCACTGTTAAGCTTTCAGCCAGTAACAATCAGCTCAAGGATGTGGCACATCCAATTTTTATTGTACTTCTTAGTGTACTTACTTATATTATTTATAAGTGCACGTAGCTCATTTCTCACGTCCGCACATCCTCTTTTAATTCAAATTATCTAAGGAATCATTTTCAAACAAACATAAGGTGACTTACACTGATTTGCCAAACATTTCTGTTAATGGATGATCCAGTGAAATGTGTACTTGTCAAGGTGGGGCTTTTTTTAATATCAAAACTTCTGGTTTTGAGGAAATTTTCCATTTTCTTGATGGAATAAACTTTTGTCAGACAAAACACTTTTGTCAGGTGAAATTTGCAATCCAAAGAGGAGAAAAACTCATTATACAGCCTCACTTGTAGAGGCCAACTTTAGGCTGTTAAGTTGGTAGTTCAGCCTCCCTATGTTATAAAGGGAACACAGACTGAAAGTGTTTTATCAAAGGTGATTTAGAGGAAATTGTTTTATCGGAGGTGATTTGGAGGAAAAGCCTGCCTTGTGTGCTCTAACTTAGCCTCTCTGAGGGGAAGTCTGTTTTCATGAACAGTAGGCAGCTACAGCTGAGTTAAAAGCTTGAATTTAACCATGGTGAACACCACTGTGTACCTGTCTTGAGCCTTGAACTGGCCAGTTCTAGTTCCCCTGGCAGGTTAGCCTGACTTCCCCCTCTTCTGCCCACAGCTTGCTCAAAGACCCTTTGACAGGCTACAGTTGTTTCTTATGCCAACGTGGAACAAAATCATTCAAACTTTGTAAATCTGTACTAAGTGGAACTGCTGTTTTCCAGCCAGCCCTATAATGGAAAGTTATGTACTTATGACAAAAAGAAAGACAAATGTGAGCCTACCCAGGCTTCAAAATGTGAAGTGCCGCTATTAAACCGTAGCCACAAGATGAATCATGCTCCAGTTTCATGAAGTATGGGCACACAGGAGTCTTTGGCAGGTTCACAGCAGCTAGATCTATCTCCTGTAGTTGTAATGACGAATGGACTTAATCCTCCTGGCTGCTAAAGATCCAGTGGAACAGTTAACTTTTTCGCTAGCTCATCCACTCACTCTCTGCCTTTCAATGTTTCTCCCTCTGTTCCTATTCTCACCCAAGCACTTTAATCCAGGACCAGGCTCTCTGATACAATAAGGCAATGCAAGGTCTGTCTTCACAGGAAAAGCTTCCAGGTTTCCAAGCTTCACCAAGTTTAAAGATTCCTGTTAAGAAAATGGATGGTGGTTCTTCTGTTAGAGAGAGGGACCTTTTATAAACACTGTGCACGTGCTGGCACTCGTGCTGTAAGTGGACTTGGAAAAAGAGCGAGCCCTACATTTTACACTTTCCCTCTCATCTATACTCAAGCCCTGCTTGCTTTATTCACAAGCAATGCCTTAAGTTGTGTTTAGTTTCCTTACGTTGTCTGACATTATGTGGTCCATTCCTCACGTGTGGATGCCTATTCACCTCTTACGTGATGTAGCTTTATGTTTTCTTTATGTGCATATGCAGGAAACTATGCATAAATTTAAAACCTAGGAAAAGAGGTGGTAGGAAACATTCCTTATGCAGAAGAAATTAAACCTTCTTCTTAGTCTCCTTTATGGATAGGTAGTTGAGGACCAATGCAAATCAGGAGATTCCTTTTCAACCTCACTGCCAGTGGGGGGCTTTTGAACTCCTGCTTCCCCAAGCAACTTAGGCTCCCACAGGCTTCCCTGGGCCATAATTCTGTGCTCTGACAACACTGGTTTTTTTAGCAGTTCCTGCCTGATATCCAAGAAAAATGCTGTGGACATATGATTCTTTAGAGATTATCCAAGCTAAAATGGATGCCAACAGCTCTAACAGCCCTACTTGAATCCTGCTAGAATGTGGATAAATTCAAAGCATTTCACAGATGTTCAAAATATGACATCCAAGTCTTAAAATAAAAACCTTAATAAGATGATTTGACTCTAAGGAGAGCTCAGCTATGACCGGATGCTGGCCATGCAAAGTGTAGTCAGCCAGCCTGATGAAAAAGTCAGGCCTTTTCTAACAAGATGAGCAGGCTAGCCTATTTTTACTGCACACCTATTTTATTGCTGAGAGCACACCGCAGTAAAGGCGATATTCCTGAAGTAGCAGTAATGTCATTTGGTGTTTACTACCAGCTGCTGAGTTCTGGCAAAAAATTTCCTTTCCATGAGTTATTGTGCCTTTAGTACAGTCATGCTTGCAGCCGCTACTGCATCTAAAATAAAGCAAGTACTGCACTTGCTCTTCAGCTCAGCAGAGATCAGTAGCTCTGATTTCTGGTGTAATATGTCATGTTCCTTATAAGTCAGTACTACTCTGCTGATACCAGGAATTATACCCACTCGGACAGAAGTGACTAAACAAAACGAGGCACTTCATGGAATTGCCCCTTCTTACACAGAATTCATATTTGTATTCTTTCAAACCCCCTCTCCCCTAACTTGGCTTTGCTTTCCTCTGTTTCCTTCTCCCCCGCTCTCCTGTCTGCCTGAATCCTTCTTGCAGCCCCATGCAATACCCTTCGGAGTCACTGATATTATCTCTGTCAGATGAGGCTTCACAGATCCTTTTACTGCTTCAAGATCCCTGGCTCTCCTATCAAATAATTCTGTTGTTATCCTATGTCAATACCAACAGCTCTTTTCTCTCTCAGTACCAAAAAGATGAAGTTTGGATATACTTTATTTATTAGATGGGTGCAAGCTTCTGACAGAAGCTTTTCTCTTAGTTTATTATTAGCTGTTTGTGTGCAGGCTTTCATTGGCAGCAGTTTAACTTTAGAGGATTCTGAGGGACTCAAAATCTCTTTTAGCATTCAGAAGAAGTTGCAGTTCTTCAGAAAGAGCGATAGCCTTAAATTTTGTACCTTTCTGTTAGCAGTATTCTGTATGTAACCATCCTTTTACGTGAAGTTAGCTATCACTGTGCGAAAGCACATTTCTGCAGTTCAGACAGTCCGTTTAATCGGGAGACTTTGATCGAGGTAATTTGAAGAGGAAAGCTGTGCAGCTGGTGAGGATAAAAATAAAGTGGTTTTGTTTTGCAGGGCTGATCTTGAAACAATAGCTGGTGAAATATGCGCAGCAGCTTGCTGCTCTTGGAAAACAGCATGAAAGAAGTGGAACAGCCTGAGGCCAAAGGAGTCAAACACGTGTGATAGATCCCATACATAACAATTCTTGCCAATTACCATCGCCAAATACATGTATTTACATTGTCAACTTCTCAAAGTAATTTTTAGGCTTTTAAACATCTCCAGAAAGTGCCGAGTAACCGTATGTCATATATACGACAGTATCATCACCAAGTTAAACAGATTCTTCATGTGGAGAGCTGGCCTATTCTTTATGCAGGACACTGATGGCAGTTTCTGCTGGGCATGACTGGCATGTAATAGCAAGAAGACAAAAGGCAGACTGGGATATAGGCACTTTCTGTGCTAGCATCAGGTTCCTTGAAACTGGCAATACAGGCATAATTTTCCCTCAAATTATCTGGAAGTGCTCTTGGCAATTAGAAAATGCCTAGAGCAGATGTGTTGAAAGGGATAAATGTGTGCCATAAGTTACACTTTGAGTAGGGCTTTAATGAAAAATGTGTCAGGTCTGGACTGGATCTGGAAATACAGAGATCTCTGCTATGGTGGACAAGTAGTGCAGAATGAGTAACAAGATGTTACCAAGATAGGTGAAAAATACGATTGGCACAGCATTTGAGATGTATTTGATAGCTGCTGGAGGACATTAGAACTGGGAATGTGAGATGAAGGAAACTGATGGGTTCCTAGGGGAAGCATAGAAAAGCCCAGAGGAATTAGTTGCTTTGCTCCAACTCTGCTTTCAGCTCTTCCCCCAGATCCTGGGCTTCAGGGCAGAGTGGTGCCGGGGCAGCAGCACCAGGACCCTATGGATGCTGTTGGATTTGTGTTGTCGGAACAGGCAGTGCCAGGGCGGCTGCACTCTGACCTCCAGAGTGGCTGCAAGAAGCAGTGTTCGCAGGATGGGGCAGTGCCACTCTTCAGGAGCGATAAAAAGAAGATGGAAGGCAGTGAACTTGTGCAAGATTGCAAATATATGCACAAGCAGGGGAAGGAAGCTGTGAAAAAGGAAAATTGGAAATGCACCAACAAACAGTGCTAATATTCTGTAAGGCAGAAGTTCCTACGCCATCTCCCACTGAGATGGGCTTGAAATGGAAAGATGGAAGCACACTGTACAACTTAGATGTGTAGCTCTGTTTGTGTGCAGGTAGGGAAGGCAGAAACCTCTGGGATCAAATAAGCCAAAATATCAGAGTTTAGGGGCTTGTTTTACACCAACAGACCATATAGCACCCAAATTCTGGCATTGTGCTTGCGGCCTTTTCGTTCATTGGAAAATGAGGTAACATCATCTCTGGGCAAAACACAGCAGCTAAGTGAGACGTTTGGGCTGAATTAATTCACACAAAGTATGAGCTTGAAATAAGTGCCTAGGAAGACGAAAGAAGCAAGAAGCATAGGTGTCCCCTTGGATCTACCTATGGTTATGGAGGAGCGGAGGTTGACAGAGAAGGGTTGAATGAAGTCAGCCAGATAACAGGATGCCAAATGCGGCCAGGTGTGGTTTTGTGCTCTATGCATGCAGAAAGCCCTTGAGTTTAATGCATGGTGTAAAACAATATTAAAACCAGAAAGTTTAATTTCAAACAAAAACCCCAACCACCCAGCCAAGCCCCAAGCCTTTATTCAGTAAATGTGCTCGCTGAAGGCAGCGGGAGTTGACAGTAAGGAAAGACCTTAGGATTTGGCCTAGTGACAATGTTGTAGAGCTGAGCACTTGCATGTTTTCATTGCGAAGCAATTTGAACAGTGTAAGTTTGAACCCCACAATTAGGAGTGGAAACACTGACAGAGTATTAACTATAACAACTCCTACTTGATCTCAGTCTTCCTTTTGTTTTAAGATGGTGTAAATGTGGTTATCCAGGACACAGCATCTGGTGCTGATGTTAACTTGCCCTTGGTTAATATTGGCCTCCCTGCCAGATGTATTTCCACGTTTGCTTCAAGAGGCATACTGCCATTTAAAGTAGTATAAAACAGCTCTGTTAAAAAGAGAAAGAAAGATAAATATAAGAGGAAAAACAAAAGGGTAAAATAAATCAGTGCAAACTATTGCCATAGGTACAGCTACACGTTTTAGCAGAATGCTAATGGTCCAGGGGGGTCGTATGGAGCTTTAATTTCTCATAAGATCAATACTGGCAAATAATGATGCACGCTTCATAGATGGACAGAGACAAGATACAATCAAGGATGATTAATCTTGCATTCGCAATCACATCCACTGCAGAATATTCATGACAGGGAAAAGCAGCAAAATGCAAGCTCTGTTATTATTATTGCGGACTCTAAGCGGGCAGATCCCAGCGTAGCTTCCTTCACCTCAGCAGGGCTGCCTGGATTTGCATTACTCTGAAATCCAGCCTTTTAATCTCCAACTTTCATTATGTTACTTCCACAACAGCAGAGATTGGTACGTCTGGAGTTACTGCAGGGAATTTAGAAGCCGAAATGGAAAAGACGTATTCAGAAAGGGCAGGATTCCCAGAAGGAACCCCAGAGGTAGCAGTTCAGATTCCTTCTATGTCAAGAAGCAAGAGATAAGCCTGTGTCACCCATCCGAATGGGGACAAAGTATGGAGATGACCAGCTGCTTAGCAACCAGATGCCTGTGGTGAAACCCAGAGTAAGTTCCAAACAAATACTCGCATTGAGACTGAAAATATAGGGATATTTTTTGTGGTTTAGGAACAATTGAAAGACTTTTCCTATCTCCTGCTTTTTTCTTGAGCTTTCTTGTTGGTTTCAGGAGGAAAGGCTCAGGCAACTCAATTGCTAGACCATGAAATAGAGACAGGACAGGAGCCATCCAGACGTTTGCAGCTGGTTATTGCACCAGACACCTTTCTTCAACTGGATTATAAAAGCTCTCACAGCTGGTGCCACCCGTGTTGGAACAGCTATTTAGCAGCAGGGAGGATGTAATCCTGGATATAAGCACGGGATTTGTCGGTTTTCCCTCTGCTCCCGAGAGGTGCAGCTCTTCTTTTGCCAGGTTAAGTAAGAGAGATCAAAGAGACAAAACATCTTTCAACCTGGACATAAAACAAGCAACAAATTTAGTATTATCTGACGTGTTGCTTAGTTTGATTTCTAACGTGCTTTGATGTATGCACATATTCACAGAGCGGGGAGAATCGATAATCATTGAGCTCAGCAAAATGAACTCAGCAGATCTGAGGACTGTTAATCTGATTTCCATGAACCAGATGATAAACTTCAGAGAAGCTTCTCTGAAAGATATTGTTTGTTGTTAGCTTGCAATGCAGCAAACTTGAGAAAGAGTCTGGTTTTCCTCTCTGTTAGAAGCAGACTGAACATGAACCTCGGGTTAGTGTTATCTCAAGCATTTTCCCCAAGCTGAACTTGCATCCAATCTGTTAGGAAGCTTGAAGAGATAGCACTAGAGAATAGATCTGTCATGAAGAGAAATGTTAAATGAAATCTTTTCTTTCTACATTACTCTTTCTAATATAAGCTGTTTGAAAGAAAGCAGTGGAATACACCAAAACAGGGCTGTTCAAAAACACAACAGCAAAAATGCCGTTATATGTTGGGTTTGAGAGTTTTGGCTAAGTATATGTTTATTACGTGTGTTGGGGTGGGGTTTTATGTGTTATTAAAATTTGCTGGGTTTGACGTGCATACAAGTATCACTAGATTCATTTTGCTTATGCTTCCTCCTTTTTACAAGCTGTTTTAAAGTGTTTGAATGACTGTGAGTCCTTTGAAGTTAGTACAGTTGGCAGAGAGGGTAATATGAGCTCAGGGCAAGTCACAACTGCAGAGTACCTGACCCAGAGTTTACTCTTTTTATGCCTTAAGTTGGCTATTCTGCATTTACTGGAGAGAAAGGATTCCCTGAGATTAGATGCCAGTTGTTATAGTTAATAAATTGATTGTGTTTCCTCAAATCTATCACTCCCCACTCTGCATCGCTTTCTCCTGACACCTTCTTTGCTCAGTTTTGGACATACATAAAGGAATTTGGAGTGCAAGTGAGACTTTTTCATCTTTTTCAGGCCTTAAAACTTTTAACCCTTTATTTCACATTTTTCTCCCATATTTGCTAATCCTGGTTCCTTGTATTGTGAGAAGAAAATGTACCTGAAACTATAGGATAATTTCAAACCAGCTGCAGGAACAACTGTCGAGAACTAAATCAATTGTTCAGCTTGGTTTAAACCAAACCAGGGAGTTGTACAGAATGAGCAGGTCTGCTAAGCCAGCATGTTCTCTGGCTACATACGCAGGCTGTACCTCTTGATAATTTAGAGGTCTGACAATTAGAGATGCAAATGCGCAGCTGCCAGCGGTGTAGTACATCGGGGAAGGACTGAGGATTTGTGATTCACAGTGACATTCACAGGAGCAGTGACAACTGAGCATCCCTTCAGATTTCATGCTTTCCAACCCTAAGGCTCTCTCAGGAGTTTCACTGTTAGGCTCTGGCATGCCAATCAGGGCATTTCATTGGAGTTAGGACTCTACTTGTGAAGCAGAATCACAGGGAGAGCCCTGCCTGAAGAGGTTTCTATCCTAAACAGGTTTGAGGATCAGTGAGCTTCAAAAGCAATATAGGGCAGGGAGGAGAATCTGAGGGTGGTGATCGGACCAGCGAGAGCCAACCGGAGTAATTGGAAATGCCCAATAAATCAGGAGCAATGTTATTGTTAGGTATGATGGAAAATGTCTCTCCTCTGACCATTCCAACACAGTATTCAAGCAGGCAGTTTGATTTATTTACTTTTACAGCAATAACAAACATACTTGTTCCCACACCAGCTACGCAATCTGTTTGGGAAAACACACAGATATAATACGTAGCAGATTCTGCAATACTGAACACTCCTGCTTTGTCTGTAGATTAAAACGACACAGCTTCTAAGAAAGCTGGCTTAGAGCAGGCACAAATGCATGATAGGGCCAGATTCTCAGACTGTATAAAGAAGTTACAATTGAAGTCAGTTCAGCTAATTCAATTTGCACCAGTAGAGTATTTGTACTATTTATTATTTAGAAAGAAGGTAGAAAAGGAATCAGCCTCGCTAACAAATTTTATCATGGGTGCTTTGCCAATAAACAATACCAGCCCCTTAAGTGTTTGAAGTGTCCTTTTATCCTGTTAATGCTATAAGACATGGTGCTTCTTTCCTCAGCAGGCAAACATACATATGATTTATGAAATGGTGTACTGGCTTTAGGCATGCCATAAGCTTATTTTTGCTCATTAAAATACCAAGGCAGTGCATTTTCAAATCAAATCCAGGAATAAAACCCACCCTTGTCTGTGCCCCAAAATAACTTGCTTTTGTATCACTCAATCCTATGAAGAAAATTGTCATGCTCACAAAAAATAAGCACTTCTGTTTGAGCTGATTCCTTGTTTACTCCTAAGCATAGTTAGCTGAAACCCAGCAATGCTGCCAGGCTGGCTTACACCCTGGTAACATCCAGTCCTTCAACAAATCTAGTTAACATCTGAAGTATGTTCTGAGGGTTACTAATGTAGACTGAATGCTTCTTGCCCCAGAAAATGGACTGTGCTCAGTAGAAGAAATGCCATGATGCCATTCATCAAGACTCTTGTTCTTTCCCTTATTTGAAAGGTTTTTGGTCTGAGTTCCCTTGGGTAATATCCCATGTACCTGATGTGCTCTCTAGTGAATCAACACAGCATCGTCTAAGCTCTCTGTGTTTCAAGTCCTTTTTTTATAACAGTGTAAAAGTCAAACAATTTGGAAACTTGCTGCAAGAAGATGTAAGGAAGAAGAAGCAACTCCTTACAGAAGGTGGATGTTTCTCTCACAGCAGAATGAAATATGCTGGCAGAGCATTTTCAGTCTGCATAGCTAAACAAAATAGCTGCATTTTATTAAGATTGAAGGAATCAAACTGGCTTGATGGCTCATTCCAGCTCTCTTAATACCCTATATTACTTACAATCCTTCTAATCATATTGTTAACACTAGTGTGAAGAAAGGGATAGAGAAGAGCAAGCAGAATCTCTTTTTTCATTGCTAGCACAATAGCAATGCAGCAGACAGCTGGTGTCTGAGAGCGAGGGCTTGGTTATATGGTCTGTCAGTGAAGTGCAGTTGATGAACGTAGTTCACTTAAAGGTCTTTTCCAGTCTAGTTGATTCTATGATTCATTTGTTCATTTCTCCTGGAAGGTAGTTAAGAGTGCAAATGTATAATCTCCCTGTTGGCCCCACACTGCACGGGAGCCTCTGCTGCTAACAATGATGAGTAACAGTGGTTGAGGAGGGAACAAGACCAAGCACATAAGCTGAAGGAGGCAGGCTCTGTGAGGGCTGCTCTGAACACCACAGCTTTTGGCCCCAGCAGACATAACAAGCATAACATAGCATACTTAATATAACAAACATAATGTAACATAATGTGAGGGGCAGTTTGTCCTCCTGGTGATCACCGTTCACCCAGAGAACATTATGGAGGGAGCTTCAGGAAGGGTGATGAAGTGTTTGTGTGTGGGATGGAGAGAGTGAGGCTTTCCTTGAACTTTTTGAATGGTGAGAAGGTGTGATGGAGAAGTTGTGCTAGCGAAGCAGTGAAGGCCTACGGGCACCTAGCTTTGCATGTTAGTTTGACTTGGGAGCGTGGTTTCAAAGCAAATCTCCCAGTTGTTGCTGCTCACTCCACTTTAGTCTTTGTTCTGGTGCGTAAAGCACAGGCTGCATCACTTGGGGGTTTGCTTGTGCTCCAGGTTTGTACCTAATGCAAAGCAGGACTAACTGGCTGAGCTGGTTCAGAGGACTCTGCCTGAAACATGTAGGTCTGTGTGCTGGGTCCTCAACAGCCCTAATTTCACTCTCCAGGTCTGCTTCTACTGAGCCATGCTGTCTGCTAATGTAGATAAAATGGAGAGGCAAGGGAAGAAGAGTTTCTAGATAACAGGGAGCAGTAAGGAGCTTGGATAAATTACTCTATAAGGTGGATAATTACCTTTTGGAATTGCAGAGCTAGGGAATATAATAGAGCTGAAATCACTGGTATCTTCCCAACTTCCTTGGGAAGTTCTTAAATCAGAATTGTAGAAGAATTGTGTGCTTCCAAGGTTTATGTCAAATAAAGTCTTAGTGAAGGCAGGTGCAATTCCCACTCAAGTCAAAAGCAGTGGCACCCAGTTAACACTAGGAAAGAATTTCAATAGCTGTCCTTTTTCTGCCTGCTATTCTCTGATTTTAGCAGCTAAAGAGTTTGAGTATAGAGGAATTAGGAACAGAGGAGGTGCAGATAAGCTGTGATTTGTCAGAGCTTCCTCATCTCTTGAAGCTTGAATTTTCAATGTCTCGGATGAAGATGGAGATTGCGGAAGATACCGAGAAGAAAAGGTCAGCCAAGCTCTGAGGTAGAGCTATTGCACTTATCTCTACCTCGCCTGCGGGGTGAGTGCGTGCAGTCACTGGGAGGCTGTGTGACTGATAAAATGCTTTTAACTAGAGGCAAACATGTTTTCTCTGGCTCTTTCAAACTGTAGGAACATCCTGGATTTCCTATCCAGGTTTCATGTTTCTCAAGTGTCAATGTTGCGAAGCCTTGCGAAGCTATCACAAGTCCAGAAAAACCCTTGTGCTTATGAGGATCTAATTTGTATTTAAATGAAAGCTAATTTGTGGCCTTCCTTGCTGAAGAGAAAATCTGGAAAGCTTAGGAGATTTGTCTCAAATATGTTTCTTACAGCCTTTTTTGGGCTTGGTTTAGGGGCTTTTTCTTCAGTCCCAATACATGATTTTAAACTGAAGTGTTGAGGGAAGTACTGAGTGCAGAACAGCCCTGGTTTATCCAAAGGCTGGTGATATTTCTTCCTAAGATTCAACTTTGGGCTCATGCACTCTGCAGAACAAAATGATAAATAGTAGACTTTGCATACTTTCCTCACTGTTGAAAGAGCTGATTCCTGCCTCAGGTGGTGCCATAGCAGCTCCATTAGGAGCCAGTGGAATCGCAAGAGCATTAAATCACTTCACAGCCGACCAAAATCAGGCATAGATTACATGCCTGTTACTACACTTGAAATGTTCCAATGAAAGAATAGGCCATAGCAAACTTCCAAATGAGGAGCTGATGGTATTTAAATAAGTGAGGTGATGCTTAATTGACTGCAACAGAATCATAGCTTAAACTTTCGTGGTTTGACAATTTCCACTATCTGCACAAATTCCCTCATGAGCCTGTATGAGAAATGAAGTTTGGATCATATTTTAAGACCTGATGCTTATCTTCCATTGCCCTGTGTACTCTCACTGATGCAAGGTACGTGTAAACCATTCTGATCTGAGAGGTGCTTTTTAACAGCACTGAGCAAAGTGTATAATTAGCTATGCAAAATGCTAAACATTGCTCTTGTTCTGCAATTTGGCATAGTCACTTCTGTACACATGTAGCCTAGTTGGGGTACGATAGCTGCAGATTCTATTGGTGGTTTAGGGATGCAGTGCAAGCCAAACATGTAGGTGTCTTCTGGCCTGAATGCAAATGAGTATAATATCTGCATTTGGTTAACAATAAGGTTTCCCACCCTGTCTGGAAATTATTTAACTTCATTGACACAGGACTCAGGGAATCTCAGGACTATCGGCTTGTGCAGAGATGCCTACCAAATCTGTGAATGTAACTTGGTCAACTTGTATGTGTCCTGCTCTGAGTATTGGTGGTGGTGATGCATGGGGTATGAACAGTTGCATGCTGAGCTTGGTGGGCATGAATGTGTTTGGACATTTATAGCCTGAATGCTGGACTAACCTTTGGAAAACTGTTGAGTTTTCTGCCCGGGGCAGGGAAAGCTGCTGGTAAGTCCCTTGACTGGCAAATGCCTGTGCAAAGGAGAACCGGATGAGGGTAGTTAATGCAGAGCTCCTTATGATACACTGCATGCATTGTCCAAACTAGGACAGTTCTTTCATGATAAAACAAATCCTGTGTTGCACAGCTTAGTCTTCTTTCTGTGGCAGAAGCAGTGTTTTAAAATGTAATTAACTTCCTATGGCACTATGGAAATGGATGGCCAATCAATAATGAGTGCCAATTCAGACACCTTGGGGCGGTGTAATTTGCTGTGTTTTGCTACACTAATTAGGCCTGCCTTCAGTGAGGAGAAAGGGGATGAATTGTGGGGTTCCTGACTGTCACTGGAGAGATGAAGTAACCTCAGTACTGAGTAACCTCAGTGATTTCAGGGGCTAGTAACTTTAACATCCGAGCAGAAGAGAAAAGACCTCACATATTATTGATGCAGTAATACAGTGAGTTTTAGGCTCAGCCACTCCATGACTTTGGTGTCAGATGAAAGAGCTTCAGAAACTGCTCTTACCTTGTAGTTGGCATATAATAACTGAATTGCTCCTATTTACACACTTCCCCAGTGACTGAGTGTCTCTTGCAAATAGGTATTTCCTTCTGGATCCCTCGAACCCCGAGAGAGTTGTGGGTGAGAGTGGTGCACTCTGGATGGGCTCTGGTCTCTCCCTACTGCCAGAGTCACTAAGGAGAAACAGCTCAGGGAGCAGAATGCAGTTTGCTTCCACTTAGCAAACCCAAACACTGTTAACTGGAGGCAATGGCTGCTCTTTGCCTGTTTATTGGACTTGAAGAGCTCATTATGAAACATGGGGAATTGAGCTGGAGCGTCTCCTTTCTCCAAGAACAAGCTGCTTGTGTCTGAAGGTGGAAAAGAGGCTTCCCCTTGGGATTCTTTCAGGTTCCTGTCTGACATAGTGCTTTTGGCTGCACCATGGGGAAAACGGATGGATCAGGAATAGAACCTAGGGAGCTCTGCTCTCACAAACCCTCTGAGGCAGCTCAGTCAGTGTGACAGAGCAGTGCCATGCTTTTTTCAGGCAAGCATGTGAACTCCTTCCCTCCTATTAGTGTGAATTATGATTCCCAATCATCGTTGCTCCTAACATAAGCTGTTTCTAATATGAACCATTCCTGCTGGATACCACAGACAGCCTGGTGGCATGGAAAATTGTGGTGGTTACATCACACTTGCCCAGAGAATTGCAGCAGTGGTTGAAAGGATTGTGCAGTGGTCGGAATAATGCTGAGTGAAAGGTGATACAGCAGTATTAGACTCCAGAGACAGCAAACATGAAGGCGATGAAGAGCTGGCTTTTCTTTTACCTGGCCTCTACTTGAGGGCCATTGGAGCTGACAGACACACAAACATGTGCAGCTGATATCCTGGTAGCTGCTGTGCCTCACCTTGCACCCTTCTCAGCCTTATATAAACTTGGGTTTGGGGGGAAGGATGAGAGGATCTCTACAGTACAAGACTGTTGACAGGTAAAGAGTCTGAGTTAACAAATATAAGTCCATAATGCCTTATTGCAGTACTTAATAGTCTGACAATCAAGGCACAATACATCTGTGTATATATACACGTTCACATATAAATGTACACAAGAATGTATTTGAGTGTGTGTTAACTGGTGTTAATTAACACATTAGCCATCAGTTAGCTAGTTAATGGCGCTGTTACTGCTCCTTAGCCTTCTTTCATTTAAAAAGAACTAAAAGAAAACAAGAATTTCTGTCAAAACTGCTCAAAATCTCTGTTTCTGTCAAATTCAAGAAATACAGGTGCATCGAATATCTTTACTGAAGTCATTCCTCTTGTGCTGGGCTTTTTTAACAGGGGCTCCTGAAGGGCTTTACAGGCTGCTTAAGGACCATGCAAGGATAAATAACACTCATCAGGTGTTATAAGGATATATTCTCCAATGTGCACAACTCTCTGCAGTACCTCTTTGCTCTCGTACCTGAAAGAAAAGCCCAGTACAAACATTCATCAGGGCTTTATTGTCTATCAGAAAGCATGTGCAGAATATTGTTTTCTCTTTGGGATGTCCCTGCCCATGGCAGGGGGGCTGGAGCTGGATGATCTTAAGGTCCTTTCCAACCCTAACTGTTCCATGATTCTATGTGCTTTCTTTGCTCTGAAATTGCTGGTTGAATTCTAAAGTCAGTTTTATAGTTCAGGTGGCTCAGGGTCTGGCAATGGCTCCCAGGTTTGCTTGCCAGCGGCACCCCCCAAACGCAGGAGCCTTGCCTTGCTGGTGGAGGGGAAGGGGCTGTAATTGTAACTGGCTTCTCTGTTGCAGCTGCAGAAACTGAAACGATCACTTTCCTTCAAGACCAAAAGCTTGCGGAGTAAAAGTGCAGACAATTTCTTCCAGAGGACTAATAGCGATGTGAAACTGCAGGTGGACTTGATGCCCGAGGTGAGCACGAGCACTGGGCAGCTCCCCAGCTCCGAGAGCCAGGCGTCCTCCCCAACCAGAGTCCAGCAGCTGGCAGAAAACAACAAGGCTCACATCTTCCAGGAGCACATCTTCAAAAAGCCCACCTTCTGCGATGTCTGCAACCACATGATCGTTGGTAAGGAGCGATCGGTGTTTAATCTGTGCTAGAGCTCACAGGGTGACATTGCCATAACTTACGTGAGCCCCGATGCCTGCTTGAGAGTATTCATGCCGAAAGGACCCAGACTCCTGTCACATCTGTGCCAGTTAATATGAGTTCTATATTTGTTGACAGATCTCTTGCCTTCTAGACACATAACGTTATCACAAATTACAGGTGAGGGAGTCAGATTCCTCTCTCGTTCGGGTTATACTGAGCACCAAGCACAAATACCGTTGTATGTTGCACTAGAAATAGCAGAAATGCATCTTGCAAATTTGTGTCTGCTGTCCTAACTCTCTTGCCCAACAGTAATTCTAACTGTCTCGCAACCTGTGTCTCCCCTCACACCCTGCACTTCCTCCAATTTATATTCACCTGTGCTGACCACAGGTCTCAGAGTAGTCCTAAAACAGCATTCCAATACCTAAAGCGCTGACAAGGAACCTGGAGAGGGGCTTTGGCCAAGGGCCTGGAGAGACAGGCCAAGGGGAATGGCTTTAACTGTCAGAGGGGAGACTGAGATGAGCTCTTGG
>JANRGW010038889.1:21613-59674 GCA_024733675.1 Psilopsiagon aymara
CCCTGTGAGGGTGCTGAGGCGCTGGCACAGGGTGCCCAGAGAAGCTGTGGCTGCCCCATCCCTGCAGTGCTCAAGACTCTACTGAGCCCTGCTTGTAAGGTAAGATGCTTGAAGATGCTGCAGATTACCTACGGGGCTGTGCAAGGAGAGGTCAGGAAAGAAGTGATGGCTGGTGGCTGGAAGTGTAGAACATGCATGGTTACCACTGTGGGAAGCTGCAGGAGTTGCTCTTCGGAAGTCTGGTCCTAGAAACTCATGTTGTTTTGGCTAGTGTGTTATGTACACTTAACTTGGTCTTCTTGCTACTTATCATCTAGTTGTCTCAGTACAGTAGATCTGGAATAAATTCAGTGTCAGTGTACCAGTATGAAAGTGAGTGACACACTGACCAGGTTTTTAGGCAGGATAAGGGATAAAACACTGGCTTTATGTAGAAGTAGCACAGGTCTTTCAGCACAAACTACTGTCTTGTAGCTTATCTACCTCACTGTAAGAAACTCATGTCCTTTGTGTGGAAGCCACTGCCCTTCAGACAACAGGATGGTAAGTTCTTGAAAGATGCTGATAGGATTGCTCAGCCTTTTTTAGAGAATGGTACCTCCTTTTCCACATTGTACCCCGCTCCTGTGCATGGGAGAAGGCAGATATCTGCAGAACATTAAAGCTCGTGCAAGACAGTCCTGCCTCCATGGAGTGAAGAATTAAACCCAAGGCTTGTTTTCATCCTCTGTGGCACCACAGCTCTGCTGAATCCAGGCAAACAGAGAGCCTTTTGTCCCAGATTTTTGGTGTTATTTTCCAGTCTTTTAAGCTTTTTTCTACTTTAAGCGATAGAACAAGTCAAAGGGAGAAGGAGTAAAGCACCGGTATCAGGGAAGTTCATAGACCACATACTGAAAGGGTGTCTGGAAGACAGAATATAGGCAGTTAGCTGAAATAACCTGTTTGTGGAAGCAGGCCCAGAACTTGTCTTCTTCTGTAATGCGGATGGACATTTCATCAAGGCTTAGTTTCACAAATACTTGCTGCAGATATAAGTCCTTTGCATTTCTGGCAGCTTCCCATGATGTTGTATGGAGATCAGTATCATCACAGATCTGCACGACTCAGCAATACTGTTTCAAAACACTGCTGCTCAAAATGGATTATTACTGGCAGCAAACTTTGCAGGGAATAACGCCAGCTCATAAACACCCATACCCCTCTCCTTTGCTGGGCAATCTGGGATAGGAAAGTCCTGAAGCATAGCTGTGAGCTTCAGAATATCAGTTTTAACCCCTCCTGCCTTCTGAACTTGCTCCATTCTTTTCTGTCCCTTTTCTGTTCTGTAACGTAGCTACTTCATTAGAGAAAGAAGCCTTTTATAGTTGCTGAAGAAGCTAATGCATTCTGGTTTGCCTAATGGCAGGCTGAGTCAGGTGAACTGCTTTCACCTCCTTCAGCTCATCTTTGCCTGGAGGTGCAGCAGAAAAGATGATGAGAGTTTTACCTTATAATGCCTTAGAGTCTAGATGCTCTGGTTCTAAGTAGACATCTTTCTTCCTGTAATTCTGTCCTTTTAATCCTTATTGCAGTCATGCCTGGTTTTGCTCTACTGTATTTTATGGAGCATGGGGGGATCTGGATGTTCCTGTTTGCAGCTCAGTTAATCCATATAGCTTTTGCAGCTGATGGGGGAGCAAAACAGGCAGATTCCCATGTCCAGCCTGCTCCTAAAGACAGACTGAAACAAATTCACTTCTGTGCAGGGACTCTGAGTTTGCACTTGCAGCATGGAGTCTTTTTGTTCTCTCTATTTGCATTTTTCATGGGCAGTGACATTGGAGAGTAGTGAGTCTATGGCTTTAAATTCCTTATTGATGAGAATAAAAGCAAAGACAGATAGATGTTTTGAAGACTGGGGGAAAGAGTCCAGGAAAATCCCAGCTTGACTTTAGATGGCTTCGGTTTTGTCACCAAGGATGTTTCCAGGTTCACCTTAAATGGCTCTCTGATCTATGAACTGAGCAGCTCTGTTTGGTACAGGGCAGCATGATGAACCATGCATAGCATGAATGTGCAGTATGTACTCCAGCCTCACTGGTGTGGCAGGATCTGTCCATAGCTTCAGAGTGGGCAGAACACTGGGAGCAGAGGCAGCAGGCTTCTTGGGCTGCTCTTTTCAAGGCAAAATTAAAGCAAAGGGATGTGACACATTATCTTCCTACAAAAAATATGTGCATCGTCTCTCCTTGATTACGAGGCACTGTGAGCCAAATGTTGCCTTTGGGATGCAGTGTTCATTTGACAGAGGTAGAGTCATCAGATAATGGCCAAGTGCATGTAATAGATTTCACCATTCAGAGGAAGATGTTTACTAGGATCAGTGTAATGCAACTTTACTCATTCAAATGCCCTTCATGCATCCCAGAGTGCAATGCAACATATTCAAAAGAAATGCTATTGGTTTGAGCTCCAAAAGGAAAACCAGTATTACAAGCGTACTTCATACCACATGTTAAAGACAGGAGTGGAAGTGTTCCTACTGACTGTTCTAGACTGGGAAAGGTTCCGCCTCAGTAAACAGAAAGAAAATGTGATATAGAAGCATAGTTTTCTGCCAAGTGACATGAGGGAAAAGACTTCAGATGCAGGGTGAGCTCTGATTTTACATTAATGGAGCCTTCTTGCAGCATCAGTACTCCAATACAACTGCCAGTTCTAATACTGAAGTCATCAGTAATAATTCTTGTCATTTCAGAGCAAATCAACAGCGTGTTGGAGCACACTCCCTCCTCCTTCCTGCCACTCACTGTTCTGCTGCTGTGAGCTCCAAGCATTGGTTAGTTTAGGACTGAGGTTTCAGCTCCATGGTGGGCTACATCTTTTGCTAACTGTATCGACCCATGGACATTGTTCACAGTAAGACTCTGAGACACCCATTTATTTGCTGTTCTTACTACTAGTATTTATCACTCTTTTAATAACCCCCACAAGGGAAAAGATAGAAAATCAAAGTATCTTGTGGAATATACCACTGGTTCAGTATTTAGAAGACATTGGTTTGCTTATTTTATATCACTGTGAAAAGAAAATCGAAACCCTTTGAATTTGCTCTGTGTTGTCTCCTATTTTCTGTGTTCAGCAAGAATGTGGCAAGCTTTGGTAATGCCCATAAGGGCAGGCAAAACTGCCTCTCAGCAAAGATATAAACTGTTAGTGTGGCATCAGGTTAGAGTCTTAAACTATGTTCTTGCTCTTCTTCAGTCTCTGATGTGTCATCGTTCATCTCTGTGATACTCTTGAAGAAAGCATGATGTCAGTGCTCTACTCTTGAAAAACACTGTGTATTCAGAAAAACTCCATCTGTAGACTTCTCAACATTTTACTCATTTGCAGTTCATTTCCTGTGCTGACTCACATGGAAAAAATGTTCTTTTCCACACATTCCAAGCATATTACATGCAATTAACGTATTCCCATCCAAGTCAGATATAAGTAGTGTAGCAAAAAATAAGCCTCTTTGCTTTTAAAAATAGCTGACTTTAAAGTTAAACCTTTAAAGCTGTGTTTTAATGAAATAGATGCTTATTTATATCGACAATGGTGTTTCAAAAGCATATTTAGCAGTTTCCTCCCATGCTTAACCTGAACTAGGATGGAGAATTTTCGCCCACCACCTTTTTCAGTGACACCTGAGGCAGTATCTTTGCCTGGAAAGACCCAACAAGATTATGGTCTAGAATGTCCAGTAATAGTCAAAACCAGGTTCTTCTGGATCACGCTGTCTAGTAGCTTATGTACCTGAGATAGACCCATCTATAGTTGGTCCCTGGGCAATCAGGTTTCTGGTCCAGATGAAGATTCTTCAGGCCTTTGCAGTTCTGGAGGTAAATAACTTAGTACCTGCCTTCTCAGGGAAATAACTAGGTTCCAGTCTGAGAAACATGTAGAAACATAGCTGCATGTAAAGAAGTAATACCAATAATAAACCTCTAACACAGTTTACTTCCTGTCTGCTCATGAACAGTGCTTAAGCAGTGGAATTGTGGTATCCCTTTAGTATTGACTGCCTCCTGCCACTGTCTGTTCTGCTTCAGCCACCAACAAAGTGCCATGTGGCGATTCTTTCTGGCCACATCATTTAGAAGCAGCCTTTATTCCTTTGTTTCTCTGTGTTACTGTGGTCACGAGAACATTCAGCCATTTTCATCCCCAGGGCCGTAATGCAACATCCTCCATAAAGTTGGGATCAAAGTTAATAAATTGGCCCAGCTTTTCAAATGCAGGAATGAGTGAGGTCTCAATTGCAGCTGTGGTCTCCTATTTTCCTTAGTCACTACATCTGAACCTCTTCTCTTAGACTACCAGTAACCACGACTAATAAGTAATGGAAAAACTCTGTAGTTTGAGGAAGTGTTTATGTAACTAATTTATGTGGATGCTTATTAAATATAGCAGAATTTCACAGGAACTGTGACACAGTGCTTTCTGCCTCCAGTCTGATCAGCTCCCTCAGAAAGAATATTCTTGCCTTGTTTCAAGCTCACTGCCTCTCTCCATGAAGTAGGCATTCTGCTTTGATCCACACCTACCTTTATTCAGCATTATCCAGGGAGGCTCGGGTCTGGTAAACATGTTGATCGCCCCTGCTGGGCAGCGAGGCAAAGTAAAAGGACTCCTGGGAAGCATGACAGTGACTGAAGCTCTGTTTCCAAGGCTGTAGTAGTTTGGAGGACTCTTAACAAATCTAAATATAAAAAAAGGCATTTTTATTTACTGAGGCTTTTCTTGGAGAATAAAGGCAAAATAACGTTATTCAGCCTTTCCTCCACTCAGCCTCTCTAGCGTCTCCCAGCCCGTATAACCCTCTGGCGAAAGATTTGTGTTGCCACTGCATCAGCACGGGAGTTGTCCCCTATAGAGAAGGGTAAAGAGCTACCAGTGAGGAGGAGATGCCCCTGGAGCAGCTTGGGGATGTGGCTTTGTGTCCACCTCTCTAATGGGTTTGTGCAGTCACAATTGAGCCTTCCCAGATCAATTTTCTGGATGATAGACCCCTACAGTATAACACTGTGTGATTGTTGTATATTATTAATGTAAGAGGACAAAGAGTTTTTCTGTGGAAAGAGGTTTTCAAAAGACCCCTTTGGTTGTGATTGTGAGGAAAAGGGGCAGTTGTGTAACCTTGTCAATGACTCAGTGGTACCAAGAGCCATCCCATATGTTTAATAACACATGATCTGGAGTCCCTGCCTCTTTCTTCTCCTTCTCTCCAGTAAATCCACACCTGGGTTTAGCAGACTTTGGTTTTCGCTCCCCTTGATGGACACCTAAAGCTTGTAGCACTTTCAAGAATCAGTGCGAGTGAGAATGATTTCAATCCTCTGTGACCTGCTGTGCTAGGGTTTAAGGCAAACAAAAGCATTGCATATTTTAACACACATCTGCAAAAAATTGGTGCAAGATAATAGCATATATATATTTGTTTGAAATTGAACGCAGTTTGTCCTATGATTTCTGTCTTGAGTTAATAACTCTTCATAAGCATAGATTGTGAGCTGTAGAGAGGAGCTCTGTAAGAAAAGCTAATCAAAAGCCTTCTGGAAATAGGAAGTTAAGTGCTGCAGTTACCAAACTGTGCTGTATGCAGTTAGCTGTTAGGTGTAGACTAGTCAGGTACAGATAATGTCATCGGGACTATGCACAAGTTCCTGAAAGTGGATGGTTTATCTATTGAAATACATAAAGTGGGGATGAACAGATGGAAAGGGGTAGAAATACTTACGGTGCATGCAGCATAGGTGTGCTCCGTCAATATGACTCCTTTGTTTAATAAGCATGACAAAAAGTATCCAATTCATGCACCCCCTCATTTGCAAAGTAGCTACTGAGGGTCACAGAGCATCCCTGCATTAAATTAGTATTGTTCTTTGGTAATATACAGTTAAATGGACTTTAAAGCAAACATTGAAAAGCAAATATTTAGACTGCTTATCCTCTGGGAGGGCTTCCTCCTCTGAGACGAGACAAGGATGTCATCAGTAAATGGGATAATCAGCGACCTCTTAGCTGAGAAAAGAGTGTGGAGATAGATTTTAAAAAGGGGGTGGAAATATATTTTAAGTTCTAATTTGTCCTTGAACAGCATCAAGCATGTTTCACATTTGTAACCAGATCATTTTCAAGCTCACTGTCATTTGGTGGAAGTTGCTATTAATATGAAGCTGCAGTTAATCTTCAGTGAAGAGAGACATTAGAGATCTTGACCGTTTGCTGCCTAACTAGATGGAAAACATTAATTGTTCCCAGCACATCTCCAAGCAGTATTTTCATGTGATGTTAGCTAAGATGCTTTTTGACCAGAAGCTAATTGAGAAATACCAAACACCTCACCCAGCAGTAGCAATTTCTTCTGAGATCAGCCCAAGTGAGGAATGTAATGGTAAGCTTAAGGCTTGTTAAAGACCTAGGGATGAAGCAGAGCACAATAGTCCTTTCTTTAATGCCCTACTCTGTACTTTTCCGGAGCTTATATGGGACATGTGGTGTTTTCAGATAAGCAAATTAAATGCATCTTCTTTGAAGCTGACCACTAGTCATAGCATTATTTTTCTACTTTGGACTCTTTGTCTACCAGAGTATCGCTGTTATGTGGATAATTACATTGCCACATAGCCGACAAAAGCATCATCTGGAAGGGAAATTACTGGCAGCTTCACCTTACTATGAGTTGAAGAAACTATAAAATGAGGCAATTAGCAGAAATGCTTTTGCAAGAAGCAGAGCATTGCCATTGTGTAGAGTAGAATGCCTACCCACGGTTGCTTGTCGCTGTCCTTAATACAGAAGGATGTCTCAGAAAGTGATGATCTTTATGGCTTACATGGAACATTGCATGCTCTTTCTGCTTAGGTAATATGAATGCAAGTGAGTGCAACTTCAGCAATCTTCTCTAAACTGCCTAAGTTTTAATTTTACCCCCAAGCACATAATACTCTTTCTGCATTGCTGAACTGGAGAAACTTCTGTACAGCCATTTGACAGAAGATTTTCTTATTTAAAGAATCATAGAATTGTCAGGGCTGGAAAGGACCTTAAGCTCATCCAGTTCCAACCCCCCTGCCATGGGCTGGGACACCTTCCACTAAACCATATCACCCAATGCTATGTCCAGCCTGGCCTTGAACACTGCCAGGGATGGAGCATTCACAACTTCCCTGAGCAACCCATTCCAGTGCCTCACCACCATTACCGTAAAGAACTTCCTCCTAATATCCAATTTAAACAATAATCGATGCCATGTGGAAGCGTACTTGCAGGTGTGTTTTAGACCAGTGCTGCTCTGTGTCAAGTACCAAATTGTCTCAGGTTGAAAGCAGAGATTGCCCCTTTGGGCAGATGACAGTAGTAAACAGCAGTGGGTTTCTGCCCAGCTTGTGGCATTTCACTGAAATCAGTAGCTGTGTCTGAAAAAAAACAAAGAAATTTGCAAAGGTTCAGCTTGGGCTGAAAGGTTTCATTTGAGTGGTTTTTCACATTTACAATTTCACTTCTTGTTTTCAAAATCATTGTGGAAAGAGAAACTAAAACTAAACCACGGTTACAGAGTGTGATTGTAAGATTATGTAAAGAAGCAACACATTGTGACTAACTGTGAAAATAGCTCCCTGAAAACTGATCCCACCAAGCTGGTACAACTGCCCAGTTACTCACGGTGGTGCCCTGAATCATCTCTAGTGCAAGCAAATCATGCTGCCACTCACACAGGTTGTGCTGTTGAGGGAGCGTTTTTTGCTATGGGAAGAAAGAGCCAAAAACCTCAGTAAGTTTGAAACAGCAGAAAGCCACAGGGCAATTGACCCTTCACATAGAAGGGTTGGGGTTTGTTTAAGTAAACCTTTTATAGTCCTAATTAATTGTTAATCTTCTGGCACTCTCATAGTGCCTCTCATGTAGCAATAGCAGCCTTTCATTTCAAGCCTATTGATGATGGAGCTCTGTGAGCAACAGGCGATGTTAAAAGTGCATTAGCAGATCAGAGAGGATATTAAATCCCATTGCTGAGGACAGACTCTTCTTTTGTTCTACAAGTCTTCTCCCACATTTTCAGCAAGACTAGAGTCCTGCTCTTCGATTTGCAGCATGGCTTTCATTCAGAGACTGGGTTTGTTTTTGTTTTCCGACTTCTCCTTAACGGTACAGCATCCTTGAAGGATCAGCACATATAAATGGCTCTACAAAATTCAACTGGCTTTTCAAAGCATTTCAAAACACACACACACAAAAAGCTTTTCATTTCAACACATGCAAGAACACAGGTACAAATAATCTGAGCCTGCAACATGGAGATCTTGTTTGCAATCTGAGTTTCTCCATCTTCTTAAGAAGTTCTTGAACGCACTACGTTTACTAAAACTACTGAGGCCAAGATCAGCCACTGATCTCTGCTTGTCCTCCTCTGGGACATGGCACCAGTTTTAATTTCTCCATATTCAGTTCAGCCTTGGTACTACTGTCATCTCTGGGGAAATTCACCACCACCTCCTGTAGGCAATCATGGGAGCAAGGGTAAGCCCATGCGTATCTTCTTTGAGCTATTTTCCTTCTCAGCAATGCACACAGTGCACAGGCTCAGTAGTGTAGACAGTTGTCTTGAGAAGTAGGTATTGAGATATCAGGGTGTGTTTAGAGCAAAGAAGGTTAAATATGATTTATCTTGTTTGTATTTTTAGAGGACTGGGACTGTTTCTTTCGATAATATCTAGATGTTAGTTTGCTTATCATGGCGTTCCAGCATCTTAGTTAACATTTAGATGATCAAAGACCTGAGATGATAATTTAAGAAGTATGGAGGTGGTTATTTCCTTTCAGGGACAGACATTTATAGCAAAGCTGCTGAATATGTGAAAAGTGCCTTGCAAGAAAACCTTTTGTGGACAATTTTTTCTTCTTCTGATCACCAGACATCAAGAATGAGAATCACTTTTGCACTCAGAGACAGGAAAAGCTTATTTGCATTTTAAGTAAGTCTCATTGTTCTTGAACCACATAATAGAAGGTCTGGCACCATTGGAAGTTCTTTGTCAAGGAGCTACAGAGTTGATTTGCAAGAGGAATAAAGGCATCTCCTCTTGCTGCTATGTATGATTAAAAGCCATGAAGTTAGTACTTTATTTTAGGAGGGATATTTTTCTTCTCTGTAACAGCCTTGAAGAAAAACCTGCCTATTACTGCCTCAGTTTTTTCTCAGCATGTCGTTTCTAAAGAAATCTATGTCACTAGGAAGTCAGTTCTAATTTTATGCACTGTTTTGTAGCCTGCCTACAGACAAGGCAACTTTTTTTGCTGTTGAAACACTGGATATCATTATGGGGAAACTGGGTGGGGTAGACACTCACAGACCCACACCTCTTAGTGACAAGTAATCTAACATTTATCCATTGGCCAGGAGTGCTGCCATGGCTGGATATCAAGTCCTGTTCTACAGAACATAAATATAGAAGTCCCAGCTTCTCCCCACACCCCATTTGGCTTAGACTGGTACAGGGTGGGCTCAGGGGAATGGGCCACTCCATCGGTCAAAGTGTCAGGTCCAGACCCGGCAGTTTGCCCCTAAAAGGGGAAGTTCCTGCTCTAGTTCCCATGTGTTGTTGGATGTCTCTGTAGAGTGTACCCCTATCCCAAGGAGCTACTGCTTTCACCTACCCACAACTCTGTGTGCTTTGAACTCACAGATTTAACTGTAGGAAAAAAGGGTACCGATGCAAAACCATATCCCACTAAAGAGTAACCCCTTGAAGTCAATCCCATGCTGCCATTATTCATTAAAAAAAAAGCCTAAATAAGATTTTTGCTAGTTTTATCTGTGCATTCTGAACTTTTTCATCCTACGCATCAGCTATGCTTGCACAGAGTGCCTTTGCCTAATGTTCAAATGACTGCCTAGTCAGGTCAAAAGAGAAGGTATCCATGAAGCGCAGTTTCATCTCTTAGAAAAGGAAAATTGATCCTTTAGAGTCATCAAAACGACAGTGGCAAGGGCTACCATAATACATTTCTCTGGGGGCCATTTAGGGACAACACAGAACAGACCACAGAATTATGTCATCTTTTTATTACTTTTTTAAACAATCCTTTCAGTCCTGTATTTAGGAGTGGAAAGCATGACGGGAGGGTTGGTAATAGTGCTGGTAGTTTCACGTGAGGTGAATATTTGTGTATCAGTCAAGTCCCAGTTGCTGGTTCCAAGGTGGCAGGAGGCCAAAGAAGGTCATGCAAAGGGATGCCCAGCTCATCCTTACAAACCTAATGATTTGAGGGAATGAGGCTCAAGAGTGTTAACTTTAAAGGGATGGATGTTCTGCAGAGAAAGTGCCGTTCTCTGGTCTACCCACAGCTCTCAACTGAGGCAGAGCAGGCGATGGGAGAAGGTGAGCAGTTGCCCAGCAGCCGCCAGCTCTAGGGGCAGGAAATAGCCATAGAGGAGTTTTAAAACCAATCTCCCTCTGAGCATCAGAGATTTTGTGCAAAACCAGTCAATTAAAAGTGAAGAAGGGGATGGGACAGGAGGTCGTGCCAAGGCTTGGAGGTGACTACAGGGGCACCAGTGCCATTTCAGGAACTCTTCTTTCTCCTTCTAAGGTGACATTCAAAACCTTTCCCTGCTACAATTCTGGCCCCAGCTTGCTTAGAATTCTCCTTTTCCCACCAGTTCTGGCATGGAAACAGCTTTCTGGTGACAATTGCAAATGTGCTTGGGGAGAAAGGGGCAAGGCACTCATTATTTTTATCAGCCTCCCACAGCAGAAGTTAAAGTTCTGTGGAAAATATGTAATTTTAAAATGCATTTATTTATGTAAGTTTTAAATCAAAACAATTTCTGACTGGCATGTTCCTCTTAGCTGGAACGCTAAAAAATAGTTGCTGGGTCATAGCTGGACTAGCTGGAGGTGACAGTCTCTCTCCGTGTCTCTTTGCCTTCTCCTTTCTCTCTTTTACCAACTGGAATCATTTTTTCCTCTCTTTTACTTTTTCTCACTTTAATACAATATAATTATCTCTATACAGGCAGCATGCTGTCATGTTGTTACCAACATCTGCAGTATTCTTTCACATTTCGCCCAGCTGTAGGGCTGGTTATCCACCTCTAGCTATTAATCTTATGTTGAGCCTTAAAACAGGCAGAAAGCAGCCAACTGTGCTGCAGCCATAGCCGGGCTGACCCAGAGGATGATAAAGGTTCACTCTGTGCGTGTGTGAGACAAATATTGTTCTCATTTGCATTCCTTAGGGTAAATGTCACTTTCCTGAAATGCAGCGTGGTTACTAAATTACTTTTATAGGAAAGACAGACATAAAGACTTAGGATTAAATTCTCCTCTGTCTCCTCTGTCTCTCTAGATCTTTCCATCCACCTATATTGAGGTGTTCTGTTTCCATTTAGGCTTCCTCCAAAGAAAGCTTAGCTTTACAGAAGTGATGCAATGAGTCCTTTTGGTGGTATTTGAGGTTAGATTATCAGAACAGTTTAAGATTCAATTTTCCATGGCTGCCCTGGAAAACCTAGCTGCTGGTTTGGGTATTCAAATGGGAGCTGACCCAGTCATCGGGTATTTCTAGCAAGGCATTATTAAACATGACCTGCTTCTCAAAATGCTGTGTCCTTCCAGGGCCAAGCGTCTGGGTGCATTAGCTGGTATCTGAAGAAAATGGCTGTAGAAGAACCTCATTTTTAAGTTTATTAAGAGCTAGTCAGGTATCTTGACATGAAATTTCCTCATTTGCATGCAGTGAAACGCTGTTCTGTCAGCTTTTTCCCCCATTTCAAACTACCAGGATGACTTCCAAAACGAGCCCCACTCAGGCAACTGTGAAGTCAAAAAGCTTGCTTACATGGGAGGATGAAAGCTGATGCAGAAGGTCAAACCCTGGTCTCATTTGCACCTATACAGAATGTGGATCTGTTCTTTGCAATGTGGGCTGTGGCTGTGCCTCAGTTCTGAATCTCAGGAACTTCTGGGTCTGATGCATTGCCAATATGTAGTTGTCTAATCTCTGGTATGCAGTTTTGAAATAGCTTGGCTATGGTTCTCTGGGGAAGTTTGATTTAGTGCGATTGAGATCAGAAATTGAAAAAGAAAGAATGATCCTGGGGAAAAATGAAAATCTGTCTTGTAGAAATGCCATTTCCAGAGCTTGGGGATATGGTAGTTAAGTGTAAATACAGAATAAATGCTGCTTCTTTAAGCCCTTTAGTTGTTCCTCAGTGGGAGGCAGGGAGATATATGCAAATTATTTCCAAGCTGCTTAATCCCACAGTAAACCAAGTAGTTAAAAATGACAGTGAATTAAAGATTGAAGCTTTTGGTAGTTATAGGCAATTTCATTTTCATTTACAAAGGCTTCTTGTAGGCTCGGGAGTGTGCCTGAAACACTTCTCCTCTCTTTGAAGCCCCTACTTACCTGCCCACTGGTAACAAATGACATTCAGCGATAGAAATATAGTGCTGCTCTTTTTGTCATTTACTGTCTTGCTGATTTTCACACGAGTGCAGGTTTCTGTTCTGGAGAAGCTGCCTCTTGGTTTTTGAAAGCAGAACCGATACTTTGCATTCATTTTGCACATCATCCGGGTGCACATTTATCTAGACAAATGTGATTACATGGTTATAACACATAAGGACAAATACACCCCTGGTAACGTTAACACTGAAGTGGCTGGAAGAGTGAAGCACAGCGAGTAGAAAGGTCTATGAGACTGGCTCTCTTTTCAGGTGAATCTCAGGAGTATCTTAGTAACGCAGGTAAGAGTTATGTCAGTACAGACCAGCATGACCCAGTCTAGACACTGACACTAAATACGTGTGTAGGCAAAGCACGATGCCATTTACTTCTCCTTTCATTCCAGCTTATAAATATAATTAAAAAAGCTGTGGAGGAAGCCCTGTTTTCTCACTGTGTCAGCTGTTGTCCATCAGAAAAGGTGATCAGCATTCGTCATCCGTAAAAGCACAAAGCCACAGCCATCAGTATTGCTTTGAGCATGTGCTGTTGAAAAGAAACTGACTGAAAACCAGCACAATAATGCAAGTGCAATCACACAGGAAAAAACCCAATCAAAACCCACAGGGATGTGTTCTTCTAGTAAATCCTGTGTTTACCAGGGAAAATACCCCAGCAATGAGGGTAGGCCTTTGCACATATCAAAAAGGGGCTGAGAAGGACCAAGTAGGCAACAAGCTGGGAGTAGGCACTGCCCCCACTCTGTGCAAGTCCCTGGGGTGCACCCCACACTCAGCGCATCCATTCCCCATCTCTCCAGCAGTCTCAGTAGGAAGGAGGGGAGGATGTCAGTTCCCTGTCCTGCAGGTGGAACATCTGAGCTCTGCTCGCTGCTACCTCCCCCAGCTCCTCCAGCCTGGCTTTATCTGGCTTCAAAGTGACCACCTCGGGGACCTCTGCCACTGAAAGCTGTCAAGGCTTGGGTTTTGTCATCACCTTGGTGAGACCTTCCCTGAAGTGCTTCTTTCAGACCCAGGATTTCACTAAATAAAGTGAGCAGCACGTACATGGCATTGACTACTCAAATAACCAAGAGCTACATGAGTACTTTCCGATGCAGCATCCCTCTGACTAATATCATGCCTGACTAATGAGGGTGGGTTAAAATGTCAAGTTTTTTAGAGGTTTTTCTATTACGTTGTTTCTTACTCTCACAGTAGATGATAATGAACTGACATGCTGCTTACTCATTGCATTTATACAGTCCTGTAGGGATAAAAGAGTTCTTGCAGTTTAACTGCTTCTGCATAGTTTAGGAAGTCGTACAGGTGTACGAATATGAATGACTGTTCCTGCCTGGAAGCAAACAGACTTGGCTCTGTCATTTGGAAGTAGGTCCCTGTTGAAGATAATGCAGAACTACATTTGCTCAAGTGGGAGAAGCCTGCTTCTGTGTGGCAAAATTTCTCCTGGAGCTACGTTACCTGTGATACTGGTCTTTTCCACTGCCAGTGAACCAGAGCAAGGTCAGACCCATGATACCACACAGGGACATGTGGGGAGCCCTTTCTGCAGCCTTTGAGCACTGGTCCAGGATGGTGAGAGCAGGAACCCCTGGATGAATCTGTGAGCCCTGGTAAGGGAGCCAGTTTAGCTCCCACACCCCTGAAGCTACCTCAGAACCTGGTCCTTCACTGATGAACTGGATCCTCAGGGCAGCTCCAGAACCCGAGTGTTTCTTCAGCAGCTCCCTCCAGCCGTGCACAGCTCTCATGCCAAGCCCTTTCAAAACAGCAAAGGGATTTTGCTTGGTGTTTATGAGGTAGAGACATCACAGATAAGACTCTCATACAGCAGAGCATCATCTGATATATACCTGTAAAGGCGATAACAGCCTAGGAAAGAGCCTGGGGGAGAAATGCCTAAAATAGGCTGTAAAGAAAATGTGTGTATAAATGTATACTAAGAAAAACAGGTGAGGTGAATAGTGCTGTTGATATTTACTGTACTGTAAGTGACCTCCCTGTCAGTTCTTTCAGGTCATTCATTAAATGCATGGAAACTATTGATTTTGTCTGAATAAATCATTTCCCTGCATTTCACAGGGACAACCGCAAAGCACGGACTGCGCTGCAAGGCTTGTAAGATGAGCATCCACCACAAGTGTGCGGACAGCATTGGACAACAGCGCTGCATGGGCAAGCTGGTAAGTGCAGTGCGGAGCGCTACTGACTGTGCCCCTGACCTCCCGGCTGGCGTTTAGCTGGTGTGTGAGCAAACTGACACCAGGTCACTTTACTGGAGAGAGGGAAGCAAAGCCAGATGGTCACCATAGTATCAATTTGGGTAATTGCTGTTATTCGTAAACCTGAACCAAAATGAAATACAAGTCTGGTCTGTTTGTGAATGTGAAAATGCAGTTCCGTAATCCAAATTTAGCTAAATAACAGCATTAATTCCCTTGGTTCAAACTGTGCTGTGTGTAGTGCTGTCCTGAGTTCAGCAGTAGCAGTCATTTTCTCCTTCTCAGTAGCTGCTGCAGTGCTGTGGTTTTGCCTTTCAGCCTGGGAACAGCACTGATAACACGTTGGTTTTAGTTGCTGCTCAGTAATGTTTGCTCTGGCCAAGGACTTTCAGAGCCTCACGCTCTGCCAGGGAGGAGGGGAAGCCGGGAGGAAGCAGAGACAGGACACCTGATCCAAACTGACCAAAGAGGTATTCCATACCACAGCACGTCATGCCCAGGTTATAAAAACGGAGGACAGGGACCCGGAAGAGTTAGTTCATTGCTCGGGTCAGGCTGGGTGTGGGTCGGTGGGTGGTGAGCGGCTCTATTCTCTTCCCTTATTATTTCCCTTATCATTATCATTATTGGTGGCAGCAGCAGTGGTTGAGCAGTCCTCGGTTACTGAACTGTTCTTATCTCAACCTGTGGGAGGTACATTCTTTCCATTCTCCTCCCTATCCCTCCAGGAGCGGGGTGAGGGGAAGCTAACAAACTGTGTTTACAGCTGGGCTTAACCATGACAAGTGTAAATCTCACACAGAATGCTAGAAATCGGTGAAAATACTCCAATGGATTTTCATGAAAAGTCCCTCAAATTATGTTTTTTTGTTTTTTCCACTGTTAGGGCTTGAAGAAAACCCAAAATTCATCTTAAAGAGAAAACCAAAGGCTATTTCACTGTGGGACACTACAGAGTTTGAAGCAATCTCTCAGTAGGAGAGGCTGGGAGGAGGCTTCCTCCCATATGGACCTGTGCCCAGCTCACCTTCTGAGCAGCAAATTCTCATTACTGGCAAAGGCAGGACATTGTGTGTGAGACAATTCTAACCCAGCTTGATGTCTCTAATGGGAATACAGTTCTTTTGGAAAAGGACTTGGAAAAAGGACCATTTAGAATATCAAAACTGAATAGACGTATTCATATTTCACACATTCTCAGGTTTGCTGCAACCTGAAGGTACCTGAGACAAATATGAGCTAAACCCAAGCAGTTTCACTGTGTTAAGTCATGAAAAATAAATGCAAGTCTTGACTTCAAAAGTCAGGAAACCTCCCTTTCACTGGAAAGATCTTTTCTCTCCAGGAGCATTCAGTAAAAGCTATTGTTTTTCATACACGTGAGGCAAATCTTTATGCATTTAAACCATAATCATAGCCCTAGTGTGAGGCATTCAGATATAGGAAGTTGGTCTGTGAAGAGCTGAATGGTGCCATTGCAAGCCAAATATTAAATCACATTACTTATTTGTGGTCATTAGTTTTCAACAGCAGAAAAGTGGAGGTCAAATTGACATCAGGAAGCCATCCAGCAAAGCTACTGGATTTTTATGAGCTCATGTTATGTCTGAATCTAGTCTAGGGGCAAACCATGGATCTGGAATTTATTACTCGAAGAAACCAAGTTTATCAGACTCCTCATTCCTTCTTAATCTGTACCGCAGCTCATTAGCAAAAGAACTAGTTGCCTATCATTTTTAATGTATACTGAACGTAGGATGTGGCAGATATGAGCATCTCCATGGGGCTTTTCCACTTCTCACTGTGACTGGAAGTTCTTGAGCCTGTGAAGACTAAAAATCTGAGAGACCATTTGTGAATCCCTATTACCTTGAAGGGTCTTTCCAAGGTCTTAGATGTTAGCACCTCCATTTTGGGTCCTCAGCCTTTTCCTGACGTGTTTGATAGTAAATAGGTAACAGGAAATGTTTAACCTTCTCAGAATTGTTTTAGGAGTGGTATAGGGCCCAGTTATTTGCCATATTGTGGTCTTTGATGGTATAGCTTCAGTTGCTACAGTGCATTTCTCTACAAAAGGGCATTGAGGGGATATCTGGGACAACTTGGGAAGTTTTTTGTCCTTACAAGACAAAAAGGCAATGGAAGCTGCAGTCAGTCGGCGGCAAACCTCAGAAAGATCCATAGAAAAGCTCAAATTCCTTAGGTTTCACAGTGCCTACGTGGGAACGTGAGGATTTGGTGTTAGGGCAGGGAAGGGTAGTCGCATGTTTAGCAAATGCAAAACAATGCAATTCACACTATATAAAGAGAGAGGGAGAGGGGGAACATCCCAGAACCTGGAATGATTCAGCATTTCTGCTGCAGTTGATTAGTGCTGCTTTTGTGTAAGACAAAAGAAAATGAGGAGCCGAAAATGAGCCCCTCCTTCCACATAACTAAGGGAAATTGTTTGGTTTTTTTTTCCAGGGAATAAATCTAATTAATCCCTGATCTCTAAACCCTATGGTGAGTCAATGGCAGGAGGTAATTTTCCAGCCTCACCACACTGTTATGTCATTAGAGGAGGAGCTGAGGTTATTTCTACTGCGTGGATCAGGGGAGCAATGCACTTCACTTGTCTTTGCTTTCTCTCCCTCCAGCCAAAGGGATTTCGACGGTACTACAGTTCACCACTACTCATTCATGAACAGTTTGGCTGCATCAAAGAAGTGATGCCTATTGGTAGGTTTTGATTGCTTTTCCGTTCAGTCTCCCTTGGGCAGTGCTCTGCAGCAGCAGCAGCAGACTTCCAGCCATGGTACTTACCCTCAGCAGCCTTCCAGCTCCTTTCAGTGACTGGATGTCCTTCTGCCATCTCAGGAAAGGACCACTTCAAAGATACAAAGCTGGAAGAGGAGAGGGTGTGTTTATTGTGCGTTTCACTCAACCCCGCATACATACAACCTTGTAGCAATCACCCTGTTTATAACAAGCACTAGCTGAGATCAAGGTCAGAACTCATAAGGGAGGAAACACTGGTGAAGGCCTGAGCTGGGAAGAACCAGGTAAAAGAGAGAGCGAAACAGCAGGAGGCATTCAAACCACTGGTCTGGTTTTTGAGGGACGCTGCTCGGTTCCTGTCTGATTCTCTCCACACCTCTTACTTTCCTCATGTTTTTCCTTACTAACGGTGTCTACACGCCACCTGAGCATTGCAGAGACCAGATTTTGCCCACTGTGATACCAAGCTCCTGAAAAGAAACATTCTGAAATGGAGAAGTTGAGTTCGTTCTAGGAAGAATTTCTGCCCCCAGTTCCCTGATCATGCAGGGCTGGCAGTACAGAACATGAAAGGCAAAACCAGGCAGTCCGCTTACAATTACGTCTCTGAGGCATTTGCTTTGTTGTTTTCAGCAGTTTAAAAATAAGGGGGTTTAAATTAAAGAATTAAATGGATTTCATCTCGGTTTCTTTCTAAAAAATACTGTCATTTTTATCAGAAATAATAGAAACGTTTTGAACAAAGTCTGGCTAAAACTGAAGTGTGCTTTGCTCTTATCAAAGCTCAAAATCCCATGCGTTTTCTCAGTATATTGAGCAAAATTTCCCTCCTTCTACACAGTGCTACATATGTAATGTATTGTACATGTCTACTGCTTTGTAACACAAAGCAGGCTGAGGACTATATGTATATAGAAAAGAATTTTAACTGAATTTGTTTGTGCTAATTGAAGACATCCATTTCTCTGCCATGGGAAATGACTTTTAAAGGCAGTTATGAGGGACAGTGGCATTGAGAACTGAACAGACATACACCAGTGGGGAGTGGTGTCCTTTCTAGTTACTCGTAGGCTGAGCTGAGCAACTTGGAGCACATTCCCAACAGCAGGTACCTACTCGTGCCTTCCTTCAGACCTCATGGTCCCACAGTGGGGATGTCAATGTCTTTAAAGGAATATCCAGGCTGTGCTCTTTATCCGCATTAGCCAAATAGGAGCGCTGAAAGCAGATGGATGGAGGAGTTGGTCCACCCATAGCACAAGGATGCTCAGGATCCATACAGGGCTTTTCCCTTTAAGCATCTACTGTTGACAGCAATCCAAGAGGTCAGTGGTGGGAACAGAGAGGAAACATGGATGGGAGTCACTGGCACTTTGTCTTCTTCACCTCGGTGTAGGCAGCATCAGTGGTGGTTAGAGAAGAGGGATGGCAGGTGAAGAGAGACAAGGCAATGGCCAGGACCTGAAGAGCCTGTGTGAGAGGAGGATGATCTTTATGGCAGAAGAGAGGCAGCAGGAAATCCATAGCAAAAGCCAGTTCCACCAGGTTTATCCAACACTTTGTATCAGGATAATCTGTCAGCTCATGTCTAAGCATACACCCCAGCATGCTGGTATGGGCCGGTATTTCTCCAAGTGGAGCAGGAGCACGACCAGGACTATCTCCAAGGGACTGATGCATGTTTTGCTCCTTCTGTTGCAGCCTGTGGAAATAAGGTTGATCCCGTGTATGAAACTCTCCGCTTTGGCACATCCTTAGCCCAGAAAACCAAAAAGGGCAGCTCTGGAAGTGGGTCTGAGTCTCCAAACAGAAATTCTGTAAGTATCCCACATCTTTGTTCCATTTTCTTTCTGGAGGAGCAGCAGATATTCACCCACAGGAGTTTGCATCGGAGTTCACAGAACTTGTATTTCAAACTGGAAAACACTAATCTCACACTGAGCTTCCAAAATGAGACCAGAAATCATATTACGTTTGCAAACTCCGGCTTGAAATATCATTTAGACGACTCCTGAGAAAAAGGGGAAAATAGAAATTAAATGAATAATCTTTTTTGTCAGATTGGAAAAGGGAATTATGTTCTTTTGATTATGCATATCTGTGTAAAAGTGGGATTTAACTGTCATGCTGGAGTAAATGCATACTGCCTGTGGCTGATGATGGGCGTTTACCTTTCATACAAGTGATGGCAAGGGATTGGAGTCCTCAGAGACTAGGTTAAAAAGGCCAAAGCTCCACAATACAAACCCAGACAAAATTAAGCCACTGTGACAAGGCAGCAGACTGGCACTTTCACTCCTGCTCAGTATAGACTCAGCCTCCCAGATCTGGATTCCTCTCCAAATCCAAACTCCAGGCAGGTGTGTACAGCTTGTCCTATTCAGACAGGGAGATTTTCACCTTTGTGTCAATCTTTGTCATTCACTTTCTCCTGTCATAAAAGACCATGGCAGAAAACTGGAGAAGGAGAACAAGAGAAACAGTAGTTCCTTTAGCCCTGCTTTTGCTAAATCCCTACCTAGTTCAGCAGCAGCAATTACCAATTTCTTCCTTACAGAAATGGTTATTTCAACAGTATTGGAATCCATGAGATCAGGAGCTCATTCATGGTTCTGAAAGAATGTTTGATGCCCTTTCATCTCTCATAAACAGGCACTTCAGCCTATGCTTGAGCCTCTTTTGTTTTTCCATAGAGATCCTTCCCCCTGGTCCCCCACCAAAAAGAAGGAACAACAAAATCACCCCTGAATACACTGGAGGCTGAAGCTGATTGTCATATCTAAAACTCAGACCCACATTATCTGACAATCTGTCCCACACTCACCTCAGAATAAAACCCATCAGGCACAGAGACATAATGACACTTGGTGTCCAAGCTTCAGAGCACTTATATGTTTGATTTGAAGTTGTACTAATATCTGTTAATGTTTGGTAAAACATCTTCCTGGCGCTTCAATGTAAGCTCACTGAATTTTAACATTAGGTGGTATAGGTGGCCACTAAACACACATCCATTTGTGTCAAATGGGAAAGAAAACAAACTTCAACAAGAACTAAGTGATATCTGCAAGGAAGTTGTTGAACAACATGTCCTTTATCCACCCTTGTTTGTGCCTTAATAGAGGTTTTGTAATTGCCATTCTTCTTTAAAGCCCAAAATAACACAACCACCTCTCTCACTGTGGTTCCATTTCTTTCAGTTATTTAATTTGCTTTGCAAAAGGAGTTCTACAAATGTAATTATTGCTTTCTAAATCCATAAAGAGTTCTGTTGAATTATGAATGACAACTCCAGCGTAGAAATGGCGAATGCTGCGTCAGCTTGCCCTGGGGAGCTGATCACATCTAGGTGGGGTGTGGGTGGAGGAATGAGGAATGCAAGGGATTTCTCCAGGGTATTGAGGCTGAGAGAGAATATAGCACGTGTCAGCATACAGAAAATAGAGAACGTTAGAGAACTGAATAAACAGACGTGTGCAACCATAGCTTATGCCAGTGCAAGCTTGTGGATTGAGACAACCAGGGGCACACACAAGCCTGATCCAAGTGATGGGTCTTTGCAACTGCAATGTGTGACCCAGTTGCAGGCACTGACCAGCGACCACAGCAGGGACATGACACAGAGCAGAGGTAAACATGCATCAGAGCACATGAGCTAGCAGTACATGTGCAGTTAACAACACAGGTACTGAGCTCTTTCCCCAGTGGTCCTCATTTCTGTGTTGCTTCACTCCTCTCCAAGCAGAAGCAGCCATGTGAGGCTCACAGCAGCGCAGAGGCTTTGCAGCATGCCTTGCCTCTACAGCCAAAAAGCTTCCAGGACTGCAGTTCATGACTCTAGGCAGAGTAGAGAGCTAGCCATGGTATTTTTAACATGAGGGAGCAGTGTGGATGCACCCACTGTGATTTTTCAGCCCGGATTCTACATTTCCCATAAAGGAAAGTGGCCATATGCTCCAGATTTACTACCTACTGCTTCCTTAAAACTGTGCTGCTGCAGCCCACATTTACACAGAAAGTCACTCGAGGTGATGTAAACGTGATTCCAGTTCTTGTTAGCATTTCGTAGCTCACCTCCTCTCAAAAGCAGCTTCGTACCTCTATCATTTCTATTAGACCATTTGTCACAGAGCTCTTGGCTGTAAAATCATTACAGGCAACTGAAGTTTCTTCAGGAGGTTTTGAATGAGGCATGTACTGAAGAGACAGTCACTGAACATCCCATATACAGTAGTACCCAACAAAATATGAAGCTAATTATCAGCAATCATGCAATTATGAAGATAGTCTATGAAGAATGAGGAACATGCCATAGCAATGAGCTGGAAAGTAGCTGGCACTTGCTATTTCATCAAAGCCAGTTTCTCTTCTCCACCCAGCAACTAGAATTCCCTAGATAAGCTCTACACTGACTCCATGCTATTGCATATTGCACTCATTGCTATTGCAGTGCCTTCTCATCTAGGGTGACCCATTTGCGCAAGATGCAAGAGAAACATGACCTGCTCCAAAAGGCTGAGTCTAAAAGCAAGGCAGAACAGAGCAATAAAGTAGAAGGCTCTTAAAATAGCAGGGGAAGCAACATAACCACAGGATACCTAAGGCATAAATCTACTTTTAACCTCTTTGTTCGTTTGTATCCTTGGATGGAGAAGTAGCTGGGAATGTACTAGATGTGAAAAATGAAATTGTCAAAGTACTTTCTAAAGCGGCCTTGTTTTACTTGTTGTCAACATTGGTTGACAGCAAGTCCAGCAACTGGTTTTGGGTTTGTTTCAACAAACCCAAAACCCCCATCAAAATCTCTAAAGCAACTCAGATTTTGTGCTCCCCGAACAAAAGCAGTGAATGGTCCTCATTTGGCTTCTCTTCCTGTAAGAAGGCAAAGGTCTGCAAAGCAATAGACAGAGCCTTTGTGTATAGTACAATTGCAAAGTGTCATGGAAAACTGAACTTACATCCTTCCATGTGTCTTACAGTCCTATGAACAAGAATCAAGCAAAGCCTGGGAGAGCATCAGGGTTCAGTTTTTCAGATTAGAGAGAGCACCTGACTCAAGTTCAGCATTTGGGTTTTTTACAGTTATCAAAGATGTTTTACCCAAAAGAAGTCATATATGGTTTAGTGGGAGGTGTCCCTGCCCATGGCAGGGGGGTTGGAACTGGATGGTCTTAAGGTCCTTTCCAACCCTAACTATTCTATGATTCTGCGATTCTGCATGGAAAGCTCAGAAACTGAAGTTCCATAAGGTCAGATTCAGAGTTGTTTGGGGCAGCTCCTGGTTCCTGTCAGGCTATAGATGGAGAAGCTGACTACCCAACCGAGTAATGCAGCGCCTTATGTGGAGTACACTTCTAAGGCTTGAGATTATATCATCCCATGTTTTCCTACACTCTAGAACAATGGGTCCCTAACCATGATTGACATTAATATGGTGCAAATAAGAAATCGCAGTAATTCTAACAGCACTTGGGTTTCATTTTTCCCTAACCATACTGACCAAATGACTGTTTAAAAAGAACGTGAGGGCAGATATTTAAAGACTGACTTCACCAACTCCATCACACTCCAGTTCCTTCTTTCACAGCATGTTAACAGAACTAAAATCAATACATTGCAGTTATTTTACTGAATAATGGATTCAGGGTTCATAAATTAATTGTAATTTCAATTAATATCCAGTCTCCTTGGTAGATAGCTATTTAGTATACCTGCAGGATCTACAAATCCCCCCAAGCTCCTATTTTATATGGAGAACCACATAGTTTAACATAATCCTTTGTTCCTTAATTTTCATTTCACTTTATACTGCAGAAATCTTCTGTGCTCCAGGCTGTCAGTTTGGTCTGGAGTTCTTTCTGGGCTTTCACTGCTCCCTGTGAAGTAGGTATTTGTTGTGCATCGCCAGGTACAATGTTTTCTGCAGTTCCGTCAGGCTGACTTGCTCTGCTCTGATAACACCTAACAACTGCATTCCCCAAAGGCTCTTCTGTGGTCTTCTGTCTCCTCAGCACCCACTTTTGTCTCATCCCATCTCATTTGCTCTTTCTGTCCCTGCAGACAGCTGACCTGGCAGAGGTTCCTGAGGAAGGCGGTAGCTCTGCAGGCACCCTTGACATAAGCAGGAAGCGCAGCAACAGCGGTGAGTGCTGCCAGGCCAGGAGAGCATCTTCAGATGCATAGGCCGGCATATAACCTGTTCCAGATGGGGGTTTTATGGCATGTCCATATTTTAGCAGCATTCTGGCTTTCAGTGGGGGGAGTTGAGTGGGGGATGAAGTTGGTGCAAGAATTTGTGGAATGCTTTTTGCCATTCAAATGAAATCCAAGCCACCATTTTCTTAAGTTTTTGTGTCCAGACCTGACACTGGCCAAGGTTCAGGTCCATTTTCTCTCTCCCACGCTTCAGGAGCATGGATGTAGACTAATGGCTTAACATGCCTCAGTTCCACATTGGCTAAGTGGAACAAAACCAATTCTTTCTTTTCCGTATGTTGGACTTGTTTATATGTCTTTGTATACCATAACCTCTTTGGGACAGGAAATGAATCATAATATTAATATGTCTGTGAAATATTGAACACAATGAATCCTGATCTTAATTGCAGCTCAGAGCAGATACAGTATGTGCTCAGTAATATTAATAGCCTAATTTCTTTGTCTGCTTTGCAGTACAAGAGTAATGTTTTTACATCATTGGTGTGGTGAGTTTCAGGGCCATCATACTCATAGAGAGCTTAGTAATGAAGTCTTAGTCAATGAAACTGGTGTTTGTGACAGTGTTCTTGAATTCAGTGAGGGAAGAAATAAGTGCAGAAGGGTTTGGGACACCAGGCAAAACTTCAGGTCCAAACCATCAGAGCAACTTCTCTGGCAGCACCTGAAGGCTGCTTTGCTAAGTCTCAGGGGCTGCTAAAGAAGTTGCTCTGATGGTTTACCGTGTATCTCATACACTACCAAAATAAATCACCGTGAGCATCCCTTTCTTCTTCATAGCATCCTCAGTGCCCCTTACATGCTGCTAGCAATGCAAGTAGGTAAAATGACAGCTTCAACTGTCCATTCTCATTTTGTGCTACCTCTTTATCCCTTTCCTCCCCACCTGGCCCTATCACTTCTCACTGTGTTCAGTCATTTTCTCCCTCTCACTTTGTGAATATACCATCTATGTTACCTGCTTTCTCCTACAGTACATTTAGGTTTTCTGTTTTGCAAGTGTGAGTTGACCTGACCTGGTTAAAGAATTCAGTCTGCTTCACGTTGTTTGATCCTGCCCACCTGAGATTAATTTGACCCTGTCTGAGCTTCCAGATAACTTTTCATTTCACTGTCAATCGGTAGTTTCATTTCTGTCACCCAAAGAAACTGTTTTCTTTGAGATCTCTATTCACCGAATGCATTGAGAGGCATTCAAGGAACTTACTCATAGAGATTAGTTTAAAAACTCAGTATGTGCCAAACCTCCAAATAACTTCCGCGGCACATTAGTGATTCCTTTGATCAGCACTGACTTTTTCACAATCCATCCTTCAGAGGCTCAGGGTATAAATTATGCATCAGTCACTCCAAAACTTTCCTCTCGGTAGGTTTTTAATAAGGTGCCTGCACTGTTTGCCCAAGCGGTGGAAATGGCAAAATCCTCCTCATGCCAGAAAAATTCTTCCTTTTTTCTTTGCCTTTTTTTTTTGGCTGCTGCTTGGGCAAGGAAACGTGAAAAGAAATGGATTTTTGTTGTGCAGAGAAGTGGACTACATACCCATATGGCATTCAGTAAGAGCCAGAGACCATGAGCTGAACAGAGATTAAACATTAAAGAAAGTACATTGAATGTGTCATTGCAGGGTGATTCTCCACTCCATTTGCCTCAGCTGTCCCCTGCCCCTCCAGCAGGCCACAGCAGTGCCTTGGAGAATTGACACTGTTCCGCTTTTCTCCTTTTTAATTAAAAAAGCATCTTCTGCAAATAAGATTTTTAGGGAAATTTACTTTCGAGCCTCTTTCCTGGAAGGCAAAGAATGGAAAAGACGCAGCCCGCAGAGGGGTGAAAGAGCCCAGCACGTGTGGCCATGTAATCGCTCCTGCAGACTGCTCTGACAGCGACTTCAAAGGGAGGCTTTTTCATTCAGAAAATGAAGCATGGCTTCCTAGTTTACAACTGTAAGGTGGCATACCTGATTTCCAGCCCTTCAGCCTCCTCTAAGGCAGTAATACTCCTTCACTGCTGTGAATTGCCATCTGTAGCAGAAGTCCCGCAAGCCAAAATGTGATTCAAGTGACATGTATGAATCTGTTATCAACAGGGATTTGAGCACTTTCCCCTCAAGTGAACTATGGGATGTCTTTCTTACAAACTCCGGATATATTTTTGCTCTCTTTCCAACTTCTGGGTTAGCTCCACAGCTTATGAGGCTGTACATTACCCTCATAATGTACATAATGCATTAGCTTTCAGCTTTATTTTCTGTCACCAAGCAGAAATCACTGCAAACATGGTGCTGAAGTGCTTCTTTTTTCTGGCAAATGACTTTCTGCGTGTCCAAAATGTTCCTGGCTACCCAAATTCATTATTAACTTTTTCTATTTGTCTCCATAACTTCTCTTCCTCTGGACACAAAAAATCAAGCACCCACTTGAGTACAGCTTACAACAGCAGCATTTTACACCCCTTTCTACAGATGTCAGGTATACATCCACCCCTATACTAGAAGATAAAAAGACATTAATTTTGGGTTTAGGGTTTTCCCTCTGATACTGATGGCAGTTTGACAGTTTGCAGGGCCAGGTCTCTCTACAAAAGGACTTCAGAGATACAGATTGAGGCCCCCAGGTCAGTGCAGTCAGACCACGTGAACGGACACAGTGTGGGGCATTTTCAGGTTGATGGCTGCAGATACCAGCTCACATGCTGTCTTCACATTCACACATTGAGCTTTACAACCACAATATTGCTGCATTTTATCAGAGAATATGGGTTTGTGTGTGCTCATGGGTACGTATTACTTTGCACAAGATCTTGTGCATGCTGTTGCTGCTGTTTCGGCTCTTTGTTACGAGAACACTATGTTTGTTCAACATCTAGACACTATCAAGAAACCTCACAATTTCACTCATGAAACTTCAAAGTTGTCATTTATAGTGACACATTTGCAGGTGCTTTTAAATAGAGATGCTGCTTGTCCTAAACATGGAAATCCAGCGTTCAGTGGGAGGAAGAGGCTGATGGACTTCAGTTATCAATGCAGTCAGGGGACCTAGGTTCTACTCCCAGAGCTGTACTTGTGTCTATTGACCTGGTCAAAATGTTATAATTGGAAATTCTTCAGGACAGATTATTCTGTGCTGCATGCCAGTGGTGTGTGTGGTTTTGTTGGGGGTGTAGAATGGCTCAGAGAAGAGCACAAGGGATCAGGGCAATTAAGGGGGAAAGGGAACAGATTAACACAATGAAAGCTATCCTGATGAGGTGAAGAGTCTTAAACTACCCCTAACGTGTCATGTGCTTTCTTTATTTCAGTGTTTACATACTCTGAAAATGGCACAGAACACTTTGGAGAAGAACCAAAAAGTATACATTCCCTGGTATGGGCATACGTTTTGTGAGAATGCAATGGAATGGGAATGGGAAGTCGTATTAAGTCTTGGTTTTATAGATAGCGGAGGCCCTTGAGTAGGTCTGCTGGGGCTCTGTTCTGGAGAAGCATTGGTGTCTGACTGTCATGTTCCTACACCATTTCTGGGCCACTGGCCTCAGTTGTAAGCAATATACAGGATTGGACGGCTCTTTGGTTTGCCTGTTACGGACTCCCTTATGTTCTGTTTATTACAAATTGATTTTGTGAACATAAAAGATCCAGTGTGGAGGCCATGGCATTACAACAGAACTCCAGAAGCAGATCACAGATATGGTTTGGAAAATCATTTGGGGTTTGGTTTAGGTGCTTTTTTTTTCCCCTCCAGAACACCAGTGGAGAAAGTAAGGAAAGAGAGTAGCCAGGGGGAAGCCCAGCACAAGCAGCTTTCAGTTTAAGTGGTTTTCCAACCCTGGCTCTTGGACCTGTGTATGTATGGCTCTACCTCCATCCTTAAAAAGGCCAGCATAATAAACATGTAATGAGAGTGATACACTACTGGGCTCATAAAAGCCATGCATTAACAGAGAGCAAAAGGCAGGCTCGTCTTTAAGAGCTCACCCAGAAGACCTACTTGTGTAGATTTCTGTTTGTATTCTTTGGAAGCCTGGAATTTGACCTTGGGGTTCAAAGAGCCGTATTTCTAAGGGAAGACAGTTGCTGCCTTAGTGGTTCTCAATGTATCTGGACCATAGTTCTCCAGGGTGTGAAAGGAATAAGATGATTCTAGCTCATTTCTTGGAAGATCAGGCCATGGTTTCTCAGTCTGTAATAAAGTGAACCATGTGGACAGGACAGATATTGAAATTTCTCTTTCTCTTCTTTCTTCAAGGGCCCATTTTATAAAAGCACATTACAAATGAACACCTATGTTGCCTTGTACAAATTTGTACCACAAGAAAATGAAGACTTGGAGATGAGGTAACAAAACATTTGTTAGTTGTTTTGGCCTATGTGAAGAGAGGGTCATATGGCTGTGTATGGTGTTGGATGGGGAAGGTTTCATTCTGATATTAGTACTAAACGTTTCTTATAGACATATCCGCATGTAGCTACAAAGATACTCTCATAGATAAAAAGCTGGTAACACAATCGATAAAAAGTTTCAAAGCCACTTACATCACTTCAGGAGCAAGAGGCTTTCAGCCAGGAAATACTCAGCTCTCAGTTGCTTTGGTTTTTCAGCCAGGAGTTTTCAACTAGGAATTCCTCACCAGCTCTCATGCTGATTTTAGCAGCTTCCTTTCTCACCTCAGCAACATCTAATTATTCCAAACACATTGGAACAGCTTCCCAAGAAGGGCTTGAGAAAGAAAGCAACCCTGTTGTCCTAGTGACAGTGCCTGTCTGGGAAAGCTGGAAAACACTGGTTCGGGTTGCGTGGTGTTAGAAGACTGAATGCCTGTTTCTCTACTTGGAAAGTAAACCAAAGAGGCCCACTACTGTACCCACATCCAGGTACACCCTGGACAGGGCCACATCTTCTATGTGTGCTCTGCAAAAGCCCATGAAATTGGACCCATATCCATCCAGGTGTGTTTGCAAGCTCTTGTGCTGATACCCCGACAATACAGTGAGTCTAACAAGGAATGGAGGGAAAGCTGAACACTTAGGGGTCAACCATTAATTTTATTAAGATCAAAGAAATGCCTGTTATCAAGCAGACAGAGCTTTCTGGCATTAATCTGTTTGGAAATGGGCTGCCACTTACTTTGTACAATGCAGCGCTATTATAATAACATGCTAATGTTGATGAAGTGCTTCCAGTGGGGAAGGAGGTCAAGTAACTGTTCAACTACCTGCATACAATCAGCTCAGCACATTTTGCTTATTAGCATTTCCAGCCAAATTATTCTCCTAGCTCTGCTGTGGAACTAGTCAGCTGGATGCTGATACTTAGCAATTACCACCCTGCACCACACATTATAAAGGTAAATATGTCCCATTGAAATCAAAAAGACTTTCTTGGGCAGAATTATATCCCTGCTGACTAATTGCCTTTGTCAGTTAAATAGACCTGTTTTCCTGCTGCCTTCCTTCTGCAATCACAGCTTGAAAACACAGATGATAAAGTGGTGTGTCCCAACAATGTGAAATGTCTTGAAGTAATAAGATAATGCCTGTAAGAAATACGGGCTGTATTTTAAAGAGTTTCTTATTAAACAGAAAGCAAAAAATCCAGTTCACAGATGTTGCCTCAAAATAAAGATCCAACCCAAACGTACAAAGGTTCTCTTTCTGAATTGCTGTGCATGATCAAAGTAAGCCTCGCTGCCTCGTTGAATCTACCTGCAGCGAATGCTCAGATACATTGAGCAGAACAAGACCTGCTTCTTATTAGAAGGCAATTGTGGAAGCTGATGCAACATAACAATGAAGACTCAACCACTATTCATTTTCTAATTACAGGCCAGGGGATATGATCACTCTCCTGGAAGACTCCAATGAAGACTGGTGGAAGGTACGCGCATATTATTTTTCACCTGTTTCTTTTCCAAAGGGAAAAATACGTTCTTTCCAATACTGAACTTGTATGCAGGCTACTTATGTTAACAGTCTTCTTTTGCCTATGTTTTCTCCACAGGGGAAAATTGATGACAGAACTGGATATTTTCCTGCTAACTTTGTTCAAAGAGTGCAACACAACGAGAAGATTTACAGGTGTATCAGGACATTCATCGGCTGCAAGGAACAGGGACAGATAACACTGAAAGAGAACCAAGTAAGTTCCCCTGTGCCGGATCCCCACTGGACTTGAGCATCCAGCAGTCTGACTGATGACTGCAGGGGCTGTTGTGCAAGATGAGCACAGGCAGATGCTGTTCACTCCAGTTTGACTACAGCATTTATTATTTGTACAGTAAGTGTCTAGTAGCCAGTTAAGAGCAGCATTGGCCTTGTGCAAATGCATGCACCCTTCCTAATGTAGCCGAAATTTTCAGACTCCCAGACATTCATAAAGGTACTTTGCATTTTACGTACTCTGCTATTGACTTCAGAGGGACAGCTTGAGGAACACGCAGTCTTCCAGAGATAGACCATGTGTGCTTAATAAATGATGTAGGTTTCTACTCAACTATTAGAGCTAACCTAAAAGACAGTGGCTCCCTCCCCAGGCCTTAACTTACCTAAAGATGTGAAAAAGGCTCATTGTTCTGTCTTCAACAGGAACTGGGTTAGGACAGCACCAAACCAACCTGTAAATCTTTTCACTCTCATTCACCAGTTGCAAAGTATCTTCAGTCCTTGACTGCTTGTGTCACCACTTATACCCCCTCTCTACAGGCTGTAATTTATTCTAAACTAGAAGTGCTGCTGTGCGTTAAGGTACATCATGTACAGCGAGGACTCGCTGGGTCCATTCACCGTGGCACGCTCCCAGCAGCTCCTTCAGTTGGGTTCACTGGGCAAAAGCCACTGCCACCACTGTGAGATTTGTCTTCAACCTGATTTTAAACGTGATTTTTAACATTTAAAGCATCCAAGTGTCAAGTCTTGTGATGCTGCTACAAATGCTTGCTGGGGTAAAGTGAGAAAAGAATGTGGCTCAAAACCTGCATTAGGGAACAGTCAGGTTTCTGGTGTAAGCTCATTAATTAGGAGGATGGCCGAGTGAGGGTGAAGCACAGATTGAGCACTCTGACACCTGGATGAAATAGGTGGATTGTTCTCACTGCATCTTATGAAGGCTCATGTTCTTCCACCTTACTAAGTATTTCTTTCCCTTTGACAATTGATGTCCTATCAATTTTTCCACACGGAACTTCCATAACACTTCTTTTGGGGAGATTAACTTACACCTTTGCTGCTGCTGTCTGGTGGCAAAGCAAGCCATACAAATGCCAACAACACTTAAGTTTACACAGGTTTTTTAAGGAAGGCACAGCAGTTCAGTGAACAGAATACATTTTAGCTGCCCCTGTGCACATAGTACATGGGGCAGCCCTGAAGTTGCTAGAAAGAGAGCAGTGCTGGATTATTTTCTTTTTCTAACCCAGCACCTCTTTCGATGGTTTATATATGTGCACACAGAGGAAAAAAAGTGTTACCGATGCAGAACAAGAGGTTTGGCACCCTTTGTGCTCTAGAATAAGCAAAGCTTGGGGAAATAGTGCTGTGGGAATACGGCATGCCAGCATGGGGAAATGCTCAGGGTCTGCGTCCCGTCTCATCAGTGGCCATCCCAGATCCTCTTTGTTAGTGCAGCTGCTGCTGCAGACAGTCAGAACCCAGCTTCTTGCCTCATTTCTCAAACTGACAGTTTCCAAGTGGGCAGATCTGGCAGCTTCATCTAAACACAAGGTCTTCCTATTGTCCTTATTTCATAATAGGCTCACAAGAGAGCTTGTAGTCAGGGGTGCACCATTGTCTGCGGTAGGGCATGAGGTAAAGAAGGGGATGAACACATCCTGCCTGTCTACTCTGTTTCCTCTGTTTTAGTGAACTTATTCAGCTCTATCTCAAGCCCCTGCAAATGCTGAGGTAGAATGTGAATGCTGCCAGGTGCTTACTCCATGTGATGCTTACTCCATGTGAGAGGGGCTTCGTAGGAATGAAGAAATATTTGGTGTTAAACAATAGGGAAGACAGACAAATGCAGAGACATCAGAGGAAAGGAGCGGAACCAATAGATCCCACTCCACACTTGTACAAATCATCCAAAAGGAGGCATCCAAGTAGCTGTCCCTCCATGCAGGTTTTGAGCATCCCACGATAGCTGGCAGTGTGCACAGGGCCAGCATGTAGCAGTGGGGCAAGGACAGGAGCACAGGGTCTCCTGACCCTAACCTGTGGGATGTCTGCCTGCGGCAGAGATCACCATCTGAATGGCGCAGTTCTTTTGTCTCTGTTTTTAACAGAACAACTTTGCCTTCACTGTGGGAAATCTCTGATTGCAAAATCTATTCTGATATCGAGAGGTTCTGGTTTTTTACTTCCAAAAATTCTTTTATATTTCCAAAGTGACATTTTCTTTCTTCTTTCTTCAGACATTTCTCTTCTATTTAGTCCTTTATTTCCCCATTGTTTTCTTTGTGAAGCAGAGAGAGGGATGTGAAAGGGAAGGCATAAAGAGAAGCAAAGTCATCTGAATGGGATTTCTGGGAAAAGCTTGGCAGAATTTTGTTTGTTTGGTTGGTTTGATCTGTTTGGGATGTCTGTGGGACATAACCACCCATTTTAGCTGTCTCTGGGCTCAGTGTCCAAAGCACTGTGTAAGTACTGTGTGCACAGCACTGGCTTATTCCAGGTTAGCAAGCAAGGGAGGTTATTTATTGCTACCAATTGATGTGAAGTCTCACTTTAGCTGGAAAATCTCATTAACTGGTCTAATAAGTTCTTATTACTGTAGGATGGCAAATTGTCTTAATTTAATACTGTTAATTCAGGGAGCCAGATTCTGCAAGGTTTAACAGGAGCCCGAAGCCATTCTGACAACAGAGGCAAGGATGACATGCCAAAAGATGGGAGATTGAGATGAGCTCTTGAGCAAAAGTTCTTCCCTGTGAGGGTGCTGAGGCGCTGGCACAGGGTGCCCAGAGAAGCTGTGGCTGCCCCATCCCTGCAGTGTTCAAGGCCAGGTTGGACACAGGGGCTTGGAGAATCCTGCTCCAGTGGAAGGGGTCCCTGCCCATGGCAGGGGTTGGAACTGGATGAACTTTAGGATCCCTTCCAACACAAAGCAGTCTGGGATTCCATGACTGATTGTACTGCTTGATGCCCTCCATGGCTTACTCTGCAGGTCTCTATCCCTTTTGTGCTTCAGATGAATGTTGCCAGGTAGAATCTATTCTTCCAAGGCAAAAGGAACTCAAGTCAACAAAGCCACAGGACTACCCTAAGAAAAGCCATTTCAGGCAAGCAGAGATATTTTCTAAGTTTGAAGCTCAGTGGGTGAGGCTTTCTTCTGGAGTCACTGGGCAGTTTCATGCCCTGGGAATAACATTTCGAGCTTCATCTTCATGCAAACCTTCCTGGCAAAGCCAGTACCGCAGGACAGGGCTGAGGGAAAAACAACACAATTTGCTCGCCCATCTTGAGCAATCTTGTCTTCCCAAAGTATCCCTTGGAAAGTTCATTATGAAATGTGAAACCCAGCCTGGGGGGGAATGAGAGCCATGCTTCAGACAGCAACCTCTCGGGGTTCAGGGTTCACTGACAGATTTGTGGGCCCTGAAACCATTTCAGAAGCTGACTGGGGACCACAGGGCTCAATCAGGAATCTGGAGGAGAGAGGCAGACATAGGCCCTGACATCAACAAAGTAGGATTATTAACAGGGCGACCGAACCCAGGCAATTTCTGTGGCTTTCCACTCTTCTGACACACAATGCTGGCTGCATAATTTCCAGCTCTGATTGCTTGTACCATCATTTGGAAATAGAATGTTTTCTTCAGCCTGTAACTTCTGCTCTAGCCTACCCGAATTCAGTACCACACATGATACAAATGCTTCTTTGTGTGACTACAAGCTCGGATTCGACCTATTTTCATGAAAGAGTCAGCACATCTAATATATCACCAGTGTTTGGAAAAGTGTCTCTTAAAATGCCTCTAGCCTTTCTGGTCATCCTTGTGTTTAAAGTAGTCATAATAATCTATTGTTCGAATGTCTGGGTTTACTCCTTTTATGACATCCTACTTAAATAAAGGAAATATCTTCTTTAAAACCAAGCTGCTCCTGCCCTTCTCTGGCTGCCTCTGACGTCCAGAGTCACACTGATACAGACCACTTTGGAGTTGGGCTTTGTGTGATTAAGTAACACAATTAACTTTAAATTGCACAAGTCATCTTGTGCAATAGAAATGACCCCAAACCACAACATTTGTAACAGGACTGTCAATCAGAAACTCTCTGCCTCGTCTAGATATGCACTGTGAGTTTACATAAAGGTCAGCACCACAGGTCCATTTTGAGATGGTGAATGTCACTGATGTAAACTAGACCTGTTACCGAAAGCATCACCCAGCCAGATCTGCCATAGCTGCAGATAGGCCACTGCTGCGGTGGTGTCCACAACCTCTGAACCAGAGCTGTCAGCCTTGCTGTCCCCTTGGCACCACAGCCCAAGGGACAAACTTCCCTCCTGACCCCAGCACCCATCACATGGATTTCAAGAAGCCACATGTATGTTAGCAGCTATGTGCAGATATGATCCAGACGCTCCAGGAGAGCCTGGGAATGGGCTTGAGCATATGCATGAGGCTGGCCTTAACAAGGCAGGATTCCAGCCCAGGTCTGTAGCCCTGGGGAGTCTGCCTGTCTCAGGTCTTCTCCTGTGAGGCTGGATGCTTTGTCCCTACCTGGTTCTTCACCTCACTGCCCAGGAATTCCTTTATGTCTCCACATCTTTCATCTGTGATACTCTAAAAGAAGCTGAATTTCTCAGAGCATGACTCAGCCGCCTTTGAAAATCAGTTGCATTACAGTGACTTATGCATTTGGACTGAATCACATAAAGCACAAACCCAGTGCAGAAGACGAGGCTGCAGTTCTTCACATGCTCCCAGCTGTAACTGCTGCACTTCACAGCGAGGCTTAAGGGGAATAGTGTCTTTTCCCTGCTGCCGCTGATTTTCATTGACGTCAGTCTCGCTGAACAGGGACGGGTGTCCTCATTCATTCATCCAGTTCAGTCCAGGTCATATTTAAAGCCCTAAATAAGTGCTGTAGGTAAAACAAGCTGGTGCCCTCCGTCTAAAAGCTAATGAAACAACTGATATAAACCCTGTCATCATTGTTTTCACTATGACTAAATGGGTATGAAAACTGAACTACTTACTTTCCATCCACAAAGCTCACATAAGCAAGAACTTCAGCACAGATGTAGAAACTCTCGGTGACCCTGTGCTACCGTTCTTACAGACAAACAGAAGAGCTGAGCTTTCAGAGCACTTCACCTGGTCTTCAAGCTCCAGGACAGCTCTTGGAACTGCACTGTCATTACAACCAAATCCCTGCTTGATCAGAACCAGTCTATTGCTGGCAGTTGCATTAAATATATGGGAGAGAGAAGATAAGAAAAAGATAGCAGCATAAAAAGTAGAGCAAGTTCAAAATTACTCCTGCCACTTGAGGCCACATTCAAAGCACAGGACACAGAAGAACAGGAGAGCATTAATAACCTTGCAGCTTAAAGGATCATTTCCTAATTGCTCATCTCCCCCATCTGCTCCAGGCTGACTGCTGGGTAAAAAAATCCTCAGGGCAGATGCTGACAAGTTCAGACAGCAGTCATGGTCTGAATGGTTTGGGTTTAGTGTTTGGGTTTGAGGTTTTTTAAGTGAGATGAAAGAACTGGGAGTTGACTTTCTCTAACATTAGATCCCATTTTCTGCTAGTTCTGATGACTGAGAAACAGCCCGAGGTGCAATTTCTTACCCTGGGGCTTACTCCAGTACCAACCTGTTGAGCTGGGTACAGGGGAAGAACCCAACTGTTTACCTCCATTTGCATTGCTACCAAATTCACTGGGGAGCTGCTCAGCGGCTCCCTTGCCTGGCCAGGCCAGCAGCCTTGCCTCCAGGACATGCCAGCCTGAGCAGCTGCCTTTCTATTAGGTAGCTTCCATTTTGACACAGAAATTCATGTGTGGCACCGAAACAAGCTGCGGCGCCTTGTGCTGTCAGAGCCATCAAGTTTGGCGTCTGTCACCAGGGCAACAGCTCCATCCGGTGGAGTCCAAAACTCTGGATAATGTGGCATATTGTGGGCAAGCTTGTTCTGCCCTCCACACGTCCCCTTCTCTGGGAAGCAGTGGGAAAATCCTCTGCCCTCTGACCATGGGCATATGCAAGGGTTAGTGTACTGGGGTGGGAGAATTTCAGTTGGAATTTGGGAGAATTTCAGCTGGAATTTGGGAGAATTCAGATCAATGCGTTCATATGTACAGAGACAAGTTCTTACAGAATGCCTTGTAGTCCTCTTGCCCAGCGAAGAACTGAAGTTATTGCTATATAGCAAAAGACACCCACTGATAGATCAAGGAGCTCTTACACCAGCCACAGAACCAAAGAACCCCCTCTAAACGAAAGACCAAGTCTGCCATCCTTTTGCACTCCAAATATAAAGGAAACAGTGTTCAGAAAGCTCACTGTTTGGTTTTTGTCCACAAGTGGTTCTGCTGACAGTACGTGACATCAGGGGAAAGCTCTGATCTCGCAGTACGTTCTGCACAGCAACAGAGGGTTAAGCAAGAAACGCACGGTGGCAGTAGGCAGTGCAGATCTCCTTCTGGAGATCTATTCTGGGCATTCTTTGGCCCATGCAGAAACCAGGGGTCTTGCAGACCCCTTTGGTGAAGAAGAAAGCAGAGTGATGGAGTCAGGCATTCTTTTTAACTAGAAAAAAAGGCTGCAAAGGCTCGTTTTCCCACACAGCATCAGGGATCAGCTGAGAAGGGGCATCTTTCAACCAAGGTGCTCTTTCCCAGTGTTGAATACTCTGCCATGCTCAGACACCCTTAGTCTCGTGCTTCTTTGCAGGCTTTTTCTCTCACTGTTGAAGTTCCCGTAGTCTTTCTTAGGGACACAGACCAACATCTATCAGAGCTCAGGGACACCTTTCTGTGTGTATGTGCTTCAAATGGTGATGTAACTGCAGAGGGGGGGCTGCTGTGCTAGGGAATCACACACAAATGGGCTGGGCTGCTTTACAACACAGCCTAAACTAAACGGCATCAATTCCACACCTCCCACACTTTCCATATGATTTAGCCCAAACAACAATGCATCATCTCATTTCATTGCATGTCAGCTCTGTTGGTGTGCTCAGTCATTCTGCCACAGGGATCCAGTTCATTTAGTGTTCAGTAGGTAGTTTAAGTAAGAAAATTAATGAGTCCATTTGCTTTCCAAATGTTTGTTTGCAGGTACAAGGATGCACCTAAGAATTTCTTAATGCTGAAGGCAGCAAATGTGAGGCAGTTTCACCTCCTTCTTATGACCTTTCATTCCCCTCTGGCAGCAACACTGCTGAAAGTAAATGCTGTGTATGTACAACTGGAGGACAAGCTGGCCTAGACTTCAGATGTGGTGTTTAGGTACCACTGTACAAACCATAGCAGTCATGCTGGAATGGATTTAGCCAGGAATACTCTAGGGTCATTTTTATTTCATTTCATGCCCTCTGAATTATTGCAGTTTAACACTGCAAATACCTACAGACAGAGCCTTTGTGAGTGTTAGTCCAGACAGAAGGCTTTAAAGACCTGGCACTGACATCATGAGAAATCAGTGAGTTGGTCTCAAAAGGACCATCAGTTTTCTGGCTGTTTTTCAGCCCTGTTTGATCAGTAGGAAATATGCAGCTTTTTGGCAGAGATATCTGAAAACAGCTCTTTATTCTGTGTAGCTCTGTGCTGAAGTGCCCAGGCTAAAGTACCGGTGCCACTGGGCTTTCAGATGAAACGTTTGGCCATTACCACAAGTGTCTCAGAAAGGGCCCTAAGGTGGAAATATCTGAGATCAAAGATACAAAATGCCAGATCAAAGATATGAAATACCATGAAAAGATACAAAAATACCAAGAAGACAAAGGTCTTCAGGAAGTGCAGACCTTTACCACAGTGTAATATTTGTGCTATTGGAAAGACCATATGGTTTCACAACAACTGCCTCCATTTGGAGTAGGTGTGATGCAAACACACTCACAGAGCTGGAGTCAGGTCATATACTTTGGTGCCCAAAACAGGCACCTGTAGGTGCAAGGGCTGTGTAAATAACGTAACCCACTGCTCATCTGAGGAGCACCTGAGCTCCTTGGACATGCAAATGAGAATGCACTTGCATTCAGATCAGCTGCTGCAAGTGACCCACTTGGTGTCACGATTTGGTGAGGATGATGAGGGTGCTGAGGCGCTGGCACAGGATGCCCAGAGAAGCTGTGGCTGCCCCATCCCTGCAGTGTTCAAGGCCAGGTTGGACACAGGGGCTTGGAGCAACTGCT
>JANRGW010038890.1:0-27849 GCA_024733675.1 Psilopsiagon aymara
ACCTCACACTAAAGCATGCCACCCAAGGCTCCGTCCAACCTGGCCTTGAGCACCGCCAGGGATGGAGCATTCACAGCTTCCCTGGGCAACCCATTCCAGTGCCTCACCACCCTTACACTAAAGAACTCCCTGTTCGAGTTTGAACCTGGTACCCCTTGTCCTATCACTTCAGTCCCTAATGAAGAGTCCCTCTCCAGCATCCTCGTAGGCCCCCTTCAGATGCTGGAAGGCTGTTATGGGGTCTCCACGCAGCCTTCTCTTCTCCAGCCTGAGCAGTCCCGGCTTTCTCAGCCTATCTTCATACTGGATTTCTCAGATCCAGGTGTAGACAAAGTCTTATTCTAGATGAGTTCTTCTATTTAAGCATTTTTTACTTCTCAGGGCTAGTATGAGATTTATATTGTGCTTTTCAATGATATCTGGTGGGCATTTTTCAAATTAGACAATTTTTCCTTCAGATTTTCCATCCATATTTAGTGTAATTTTTCAGATATGTTGCTTATTTCTTTGCCTGGAACTTGTCAGTCTGTTCTATCAGCAGAGTATGTGCATACTACCTGTGAGTCATCTGCAATGAAGATGAGAAAGAAAAATACCCCACCAAAATATCTTTTGTAATAATTAAAAGAAAATTAAAACTGAAGTGGTGCCAAGGCATGAAATCTTTGAGGAAACATCCTTCTTTGCAACTTACTAAGTTTTGCAGTATGGTCCCTATATGAATCCCTGCTTTTCAGCATTGTTTTCCTGCATCCCATCTATTTGTTAGGATTCTTGTGATGTCTGAAAATTCAAATGAATCAACAAAATTTGAGCATTCTAGAGACCTTCTGTGTTGCAGAAACTGATGTCTAATGTCTTGCTTCTAGTCTATTAAATCAGGTTTAGTTAAACCTCGTGGCTCAGGTTTTCGTTGCATTTGTAAACACTGGAGACATGCAATTCTTGCCATCGGTAGATGGTCTTACTTATAAATTGTCAAGATGGACAGGTAATTCTGAAAATGGCTTCCATTTATGTGTGTTTAAATGAAATTCCATTTTTTCAGACACATCTACATCCTGACAGTAATCACACTGTTTAGGAATGTCAGTCCCATCCATTACACCCTGCAGCTAGTGGTGAGATGTCACACTGTCAACATGCCATCAACTTAAGGGGCAAGGTATGTATTGTTTTACTTCTCTTAAAGACAAAAAGAACCCAGATGTATTCAGGCTTTCTGAATTGCATGTTTGTCCCTGACATCTGCTGGAACTGCAAAAGTTAACCACCAATGCAAAGCAATCAATCAGTCAGCCTTTGGTGAACTAATTGAAAGGGAAACAGAAGATTGCAGCCACTCTAATACATTTTTCCTGTGGTGCAATATTCTAACTTGATGGATATGGTGCTGGTTGTCATCCGTAAGCTAAGATAGCTGCTTTTTTTCCTTCAGCAGCAGCATTGCATCTCCTTCAGCATCTCAACTCAGAGCACAGTCAGGGTGTTCTATTCATTGCATTAAATGTCATGTGCCTCTGCATTTGGAGTCCTTTCTTTCCCTTTCCATTTCCCTTGAAAATAATGAAAAAACCCCATAATTCTTCCTTACTCTCCTTCTAGATTGGTGGCATAGTAAGAGCACACCATCCCCCTGAAAATTTTTTGACAAATTTTATCTGTTGCAGGAAAATAGTTAATCTATTCAGAAAATCGAGAGCTTGCAGTCCACCTTATCAGCCTGTCCTCATGAAGTAATTTTTAAACGCTTTATCCTGACTCCCATTTTGCTCTTATTTCTTATTTCCTGAATGAAAAATTTAGGCATGCAGGCCAAAAGTTTTAAAGAAAAGGATACATCTTTTAGCAGATAGTTGTAAGAAAATAAGGATTAGATCTCTTTTCAAACTTGTTCCTCTATTTGAGCTTGCCAGCTGTAGAAGACAAATGCACATTAAAACTATCCCATCTTTTTACTTTCCCTTTAAAAAGTATCTCAGCTGCATCTTTGTAGGTCACTTCTCTTGCTATCGAAAGCACTAGCCTTCATTGCTTCTGACTTTTCTAAGGCAATGCTGCTACCGGCAACAAGTGTATTTAGAAACTCAATGCCTGTCCTCTACTTTTCTTGACACTATTGTACGAGCAATATAGCTAGGGTAAAAAACAGGGGAAAACTACTTAATTGTCCTGTGCTTTGATTTTTAATCTCGTCCTAAAGTATCCTTCTAAGTGCTGCGGCTTTCCATACCCTCCTCCTGCCAGTGAGATGCGGAGAAGGTATCCTTCTTTCAGGGTAGATGCAAGCTCTAATTATGTTACCAATGGCACTTCACCAGATGGCCTCGAGAAGACAGCTCTGTATTCATGAATTGCTGCCTTCTCTCTTGAAGTGTAGTAACTGTTATATGCTCACACGTCATGTCCACAAAAAACAGGACCAAAGTCCATACCAAAATGCATCATTCTGCTCTGAATCGCCTTCATTCTGTAGACAATACAAATCATTGTGACTGAGGTCATCTGCTTAACAGAAGGCAATCCAGATACAAAGAGTTACTCTGTGTAAGTATGTACCCCTTGTCTTTTCACAGCAGCAAACAATCATGATTATATGATCATCTACAGGGCTAGTTCTGCACAGAATCACTTTGGATAGCATAACTAAAACATTTTTTGTTATCTGAACCAGCCTTGCATGTCTGCATACAAGACAACTTTCCCCAGCTGGTGTCAATGTTCAGCATCTCTCTGTGTGCAGAATTTAGTCTTATTTCTTTACATTAGGAGATAAAGGGGTGTGTCTGTGTTTTAGTTTAAAGAGAATGACTTACATGAAAGAAAGTAAGAAATATCAGCTTAGAAAATAACACAAGACAATGATTTAGTGTAAGCTAAGGACCCTCTCATCCCCTTCTCTGGCTTTGGAGTTTTGAGACAGAGACCTATGTTGAATTGTTTACTGCTTTTTATAGGGGTGTGACGTGACCCTTTGTGACTGTCCCATGGTACCCATGAGTTACCTCACAAATACTAAAGCAGATCTGCAGCAATTTAGGTTTCCACAGATCGAAAAAGGCCAACATCCCCATTTTCAGAATGCAAACAAGAAGGAGGGATGGGGGAGGAATCAAACCCTGCCCTTTGTATAGAATGAGGCAGGAAGCTCACAGAAAGTGAGCTGTTTCCCTTAGAGCGGTCCCCAGCTTCTTTTTTCATTTTCCCTGCCATTTCCCATTACTTCTGTGTAGAAAAATTAGTCTGCAGGCTTTCAGATGCTGAGGCCATTAACTTATCAAATATCTCTATATTCAGACAAGTTCAATCTGTGTAAAGAGCACAGCAATGCATGAAACAGTTACATTGCACTGTGCAGCAGTCTAATTTCTTTCATGAAATATATAACAAATGAGCAACTATATTTTGATGCCACAGTCATGAGCATTGGAGGCTTGCAGTAATTCAGCGTGACTGATTGAGCTGAAAACCATTATTTGTGAAGTGCGAGTTGATGAATTAGCAGTGTACGATGGTTTGGGTATCCAGATGGGAATTTTATAAAAGGATGCAAAAATTACTGAAGGAGAAGAAAGATGACAAAAAAAGGAAAAAAAAAAAAAAATCAAGTACGTAAACTAACATACTCTCTAGGGAAAACCCCGGACTTGTTAGTACTGAAGTAGTCTGTGGTGTCTGCTAAGAAACAACAAATGGATTTAATTTAGAATTGTCATTCTCCTTCATGAAACTAAACACTTTGTCTTTTCTTAGTTTATGCAAAAGTATTTTAATGAAACATTTACTTACCCCTCTTTTTTAAAGTAATACTATATAAGGAACTTGTCTAGGAAACACGTCAAGAAACTGTATTTGCTTTCCGTCCCCTCAGAGCATGTTGTTAGTGGGAGGGGAGAGAATAAGGAGAGACAGAAGATGAAAGACCCATATAGGTCTATCTATATGAAACTACAGGTAGACTTCTCATTCAGAAATGATGATGATGATGATGATGAGTCATTGGGTCAAAAGGGAGAGGTAGCAGTTTACTGAAAACAATAAAGAGATTTTTCTATAGAGTTGCCCTTTTAAAATTGCATCCTGGGGTGTTTTAAGTTCCAGTGATGTCTGTGGAAGTTTTGAAAAATGAAACAGGAGCTTCACGACTGCAGATGATTCTAGAATAACCTGTAAAGGAGGTAATTAGAGTCAAGAGTGACGAGTTGACGGGCACAGTTCAGAGACAAACATACTGACGACAAGCAGCTGAAGCAGCTTTAAATCAGGATACAGCACTTATGCACTGGAGACCTGTCCCAGATCCACTGAAGATATTAAATGAAAGCTTGGGAAGATGTGGGGGATAGGGGGACAGAGAGCCCAGTACTCCTGACCTAATAAAAATATAAATTCATGTCCTGAAATATTTTCTCTTGATAAAAATTTTCATGCTCACTGTGCTAATTTTGAGTGCCCAGATAGGTCTCATTCCCTTCTGCTAAAGCTCGATAGAAGATCAGGCAAATAGAAGAGAAATACTGGCTAGGTAAAATCAAATAGCTGATGGCAGCATCTGACATTTCCTACTCACCTGGTTCATAGACCTCTTATTTTGAGCATAAGCACTCAGAAAAAAACCCCCAACAAACCAGCACAAAAAAACCCAGCAAAAACAAAACACCATACCCCAACCCAACCCTATCCTCGGTTCACCCTAGTGAGATGTAGTAAGCTGGAGCTACTAAAGCATGAGGCAGCTCCTATGCTGTCCGACTTGCCTTGGACACTTGCAGCCCTGTCCAGCTTGGCCTTGAATGCTTCCAGGGATGGGGCATCCACAGCTTCTCTGGACAACCTGTTCCAGTGTTTTGTCACCCTCATAGCCAACAATTTTTGTCCTAATATATAAATCCACACTTTTTCATCTGAAATCTATTCTCCCTTGTCCTGTCACAACATGCCCTTGTAAAAAGTTGCTCTCCAGCTTTCCTGTAGGCCCCCTTTAGCTACAGGAAGCTGCTAGAAAGTCTTTTCTGAGCCTACTCTTTCCCAGGCTGAACAAACCCAGCTGTCTCATCCTGTTTTCATGAGAGAGGGGCTCCAGCTCTTTGATCGTCTTTGTGGCCCTCCTCTGGACTTGCTCAAGCAGGTCCACAGCCCTCTTGTGTTGGGGACCCCCGAGCTGAATGCAGTATTCCAGACGGCATCTCACGGGAGGGGCGTAAAGGGGGAGAATAGCCTCCTTTATCCTGCTGGCCACGCTGGTTTTGGTGCAGCCTAGGATACAGCTGGCTTTCTGGCTGCAAGCGCACACTGCCTGGTCATATTGAGCTTTGGACACAGCTTGGTGGTGTTAGGAAACTTGCTGAGGTTGTACTCAATCCCATGGTCTGTGTTGCCAACACTGCTGGTCTCAATTCAGACCCCCAGGAAAACCATTTGTCACTCATCTCCACTTGGACATCAAGCTGTTGACCACAACTCTGGGCATGACCCCCTGGCCAATTCCTTATCCATCAAGTGGGCCGTTCATCAAATCCATGCCTCTCCAATTCAGAGACAAGGATATTTGCTAATACGTGGATTCCCTTTAAAATAAAGTCACGTTTTTCAGGGGTTCTGCACTGTATCCGTTATAGATAATCATCAGAAATGAAGGAACATTGGGTCAATTACAGATTACCAGTACAGAAAAGCATTCTTCATTTGTAGATTTTAAAATCCCTTAGGAGCCAGTAAGTGATGTAAGCCTAGCCCATGGCATTTCTTGTCATGGCTTGGAATCAGCTGTATCGTATGAGCACAATCCTTTTAACCACCAGATGACTCTTTATTTTCAATGTTCAGAATACGCTGAATAACCCTGGTAAATGATCTGTGGATATGAAGGACTATCTTGCTTCCCTGGAATCTTTGCAATGTATTCTGGTTCATTAAAGAAATCCCAGAAACTATAAGTAACACCAAAATGTTCGATATCCTCAATGACAGTGACACGATTCTAAGATGGCATTTTTGTACACAAAAGAGTACAAAGCAATTTAGGATTTTTTGGTCAAAAATCTTCAGTTTATACCAAATTCTCATGCCTCACCAGGAAATACAGAGACATTGCCTACAGTATTCTTCTATTTAGGGTATTTACTTTTTTTAATTGTGTCTATTATGGTCAAATGATTTTGAATTCTATTTATTATATTGCTGCAAATAATCAGTATTTGATCTAGGCTGGTGTGGTGGCTTTCTGTATAAAGTGCTCAAGGAGAAAGTCAAATACAGGATTTGGAAAGTATTTCCTCAAGAGAACAAATCTAAGCAATCTAATTGCAGTCATTGTTTACCCGGTGGCACTGTATCAGCTGATATTTCTGTGATACAGGTAAGTGGAGGAAGACTGTTGAATGTAGGCTTGAACTTTGTATAGCATAGGAAAATCAAACTTTTTTGGCATAAAAACCTCAAGTGTAGCTGTTCTCAAAGCCGTATTTACAGGGTTTGTTCCTTCTGCCTCTCGTGGTTCTATTTTCCCTGTGCAAAATGAGACACTGCACGTGTAAAATGCTATTGCTCTGATTTGCACAGTGCTTGAACAGTGTAAGTCCTTCAGCATCAGGTTCTCTGGCCACTAAAACTCTGCACTGAAGAGAATGAATTGCTTCCTGACTGACATTAGCGGAGGTGTTGTCATCTTGAGAATCTAAAGGTGAAGTTTTTATGGCTCACATACACTGACAATGCATTCGTATATTCCTGAAGAGTAGTCAGTAAGAAGGAACTCGGTTAAGAGCACCCAATATTACTTTTTCCCCCAGGACTGTGGGCCTTGTTCATCGTAATTTTATTTTTTTTTTTCCAGGTCCAGCTGTTGTGCCTGCTTGAATAGGGAAAATAAATATATATCAAAGTGGAGAAAGATGTATAACCTCCCTGTCTTCCGTGACTGGTCATATCACAGGGTCCCAGCTGTGCACTGTTCGTACTGCCACTTCGCCACCCCAGAGCAGGGGGAGTGGGAATATACACGTACAGGGTCAGGACTACAAGACATGTTTGTGTAGTTTGACCTGCTGGTATGGAGGCAGGACTATGCTTCATGGCATCCTCAGGACTTCTACAGGGTTTCACTAAGAGGCAAAACCACTTAAGTGAGGGCCAGGCTGCCAGGCAGGGATGTCCAGAGCAGTAGTTCCCTGGTGACTTCCACTAACATGACTAGAAGTGCCTCATTTGCAGGCAAATCCCCATCCTTTTTTCTTAAGATGTAGTAAGATTCTTGTGAAATGTTGGGGTGGGGGGTTTGACCGCTTTGCTGTGATACTGCTGAAATAAAAGAAAAGTTTCTGCTCATTCAAATGGCTTTCAAGCAAAAAAGCCAGTTAAGAGTAGGATTCCACCGTCTGTCTTAAATGATTTGATTTATGGGTTGACTTCATAAATATTCACTCCTACTACTGGTTCCTTTCTTTCTTCACACCTCCCCACCCCACCCCAGCTGTTATGAATCCAAATTTATATGCATCCATGGTGTACAAATGTGGATATGATTCCCTTTGAAAATACAAAAAGACACCAAATGATGCCATAATCCATTGCTTTCTTGATGTCTTAGCCACACGGCTAAGTGAATAGACTTTTCTGGCTAGAAAACAACTCATGAATAAGTCTGCTTTTTCTGAAATGAGTGACTTCCTGTTTATTTTTAATAGTTCCACCATTGTTAGGGTCATTCAATTAAGAAGCCACATTTCTTTTTGCTTCAGCAGTAAGAAGCTGCAACAGGGCAATATCCTGAAAATATCCATTGCCACAAGCTCAGCACTGTGAGAGAGTCTTTGTGTTAAGTTGATAGTGACTTTATGACAGTTCGGCTGCTGCTGGCTTTCCCATTACTTTATTCTCTGCTGATGATCATGACAGCATATATTTTCTTTTCGAAGTCCAGAATAGTGGAAACAGGCATTTTACTGCTATAGAAGTGTTATGTAGCAGTCAATAGCATAGAATTGATTTCACTGGCCGTTTTGTACCTCTCTGGTATTGCCAGGACAACAGCATACTTTTTCAAGACGTTTTACTAGTTTTTCCAGATTTTGCACTTGTTCCGGGTGAAGTTCCAAAGCACTGGAGGTGACCACTTGCCCAGGTACTTGCCCACACTCTTCCACACACGCTGCCACTCACAAATGTCCAGTCTTGTGGAAGGTCTCTTGGTGGTATTCTTAGGTAGTTCTCTAACCTTAAACAAGATCTGCACTATATTCAACAAAATGATGGGTCCTAACAAGAGGAGCAAGTAGGTTTTAAGAGTACTCAAGGGATATTCAAAATCTTTAAAATTCTCAAATGCCACTGTAAATAGCCTGGTGGGAAAGGGGAAGGCATGGGAGAATGTCTCATCCATCGACTGGTCTTCTGAGGAGGGGAAAGAAAGAGCTGTAATCGTTAATAATTCCCATTACATGCTTTCTGAAGCATAAAGGTGACGACAATGCTGAGAAGTGTACCAGATCACTTTCATGACCAACAATTCTATCCCAAGCTTTTCTCCTAAAGTAAACCAAATGAAAACCTTGGCCTGGGCCCCAAGCCAGTAAATTCTAAAACAGCGAATGCTGGCTACAAGTAAGGTGTGACGTAATGAAGCTCAGAGACCAAGCACAGCAGCTCCCATAGAAAAAAATCGACGTTCTAACAAGTGGCCATTAATCTGAAACTACGACTGCTTAACCGAAATTCGTTTTGACGCACTTTGCTTCCTTTATTTCAGCCCTTCGAGCCCCACGTTGAGTACCAAAAAGGTCATGCTTTAAGCCCAACCACTAATTCAGAACCACAGCTGCTCACTCACTCCTCTCCCTTCTTCCCCCCAACTCCTGGCAGGATAGGGTGGAGAATCTAAAGAATGTAAACCCCAGGGGTTGAGAAAGGAACAGTCCAAGAACTGAAGTATAATGCAAAACTACTACTACTTATAATAATGATAAAGATAAGGGAAGTGACAAGGGGAGAGGATATAAAACTAAAAAGGGGAAAGGAGGAAAAAACAGCAATAAACACAAGTGATGCACAGTACAGTTGCTCACCACCCACCAGCAGATACCCAGCGCAACCCAAGCAACGATCTGCCCTTCCAGGTGACTCCCCTCGGTTTATATACTGGGCGTGACGTTCTGTGGTGTGGAACAGCCCTTTGGATAGTTTGGATCAGGTGTCCTGTCTCTGCTTCCTTCCAGCTTCCCGTGCTTCTCCTCACTGGCAGAGCGAGCATGAAAGACTGAAAAGTCTGTGATCAGAGTAAGCATTGCTTAGCAACAACTGAAACATTGGTGTGTTATTAGCATTGTTCTCAGACTAAAGTCAAAATGCAGCACTGTGCCAGCTACTAGGCAGGAGTTACAGCTGAAATCAGGACATCGAAGTAGAGATTTATTCAGCTAGAGCACTGGGCTATGAAACAGTAAACCTAAGCTCTATTCCCAGTTCTGTCTCAGAGTTTGGCTTTGCTACCTAAGGCAAGTCACAGACTCCGTATCCCAATTCTAAGCTGAAAAATTGCAACGATAATTTATGTAATTTTCTGCAGCCATGCTGAGATTAAATTGTATATGAGATTGCAGGATACATTTCAGATTGTTGTATGGGTGGGTGAACAGAGTACCAGGGTGGATAACGTTTTTAATGTGGGGGAAAAAACACTTGTCTCTAGTGAGTGGATAAGGTGAAGATATTAGAAACTGTTTCCTCCTCTGGAATATGAATGCAAACATGTGCGATACTTTCTGACCTATTTTAAATGCTTCAGACTAAAAATTAGTGGAAATAAATATGTAGATATTGGTGAATATGTGAATCCAGTGGCAAGCTGTTGATCATGTTATAACAGCTAATAACCAATTTATGTTTAAAATTACATGTTGCAAAAATGCTGTTAGAGAAAAATGGGAGCAAGATGAACTTTATCCTCACATGTAACTAAAATGATGAATTTACAGGAGCAATATGGTAGTTCTGACAGACAGAACAGGACTGCTGAGCTGACTATTTAACGATATGGCAAAGTTCTTTAATTTGTCTGTGCTCAGCCTGCCACTGATCTTATTTTGCGCCATGCAGGCAAGTGAAGAAGAGACTTGTTTGTTAATTGGTGTTATGATTTGAGATGCACAGCTGTAATGAAGCATGAAATAGCAGTCACAAGTGGTATTCCTGCAACCCTTGTATATTTGCCTGCACTTTGGCAATATCAGCAGGTAGAAAGTCCCAGAAGAAAAACACTAGATCAAGTGAGAAGGAGTTATTTAATAGAGTGCAATTAAAGGCAGTGACAGCCCTAAAGGCACACGCAAGTGCAGAAACTAGTTGCGTTTTCAGTACTGTGGTGACAGGAGTTTTAGTCCATTAGGTTCTGACTGCTGAGCACGCTGCAAGGGAAACATTTATTCAGAGCAGCAAAGAGCATTAGAAAATCCCCACCAGATAGTAGCAATGGTGAGAACCTCACCAATCAGATTTGCTGCTGTTTAGGGAATTCCATTATAGAAAGTACTGGTATGAGTCCACCAGAAGTTATGAAGCCACTGACTCATAAACATGTCAAGATGATGTACAGCACAGAGTAGTCTCAGGCATCAAGAATAACGTGTCCAAGATGGTTGGCAGTAGCACAGCTATAATTTTCATGACATTCTAGTTCAGATATGAAATTTCAAGGACATTTTGGAATATGATTAGATGGAACAAGTTCTGTTAGAGAGTAAAAACCCCACAGAGAACAAATGTCTTCTCCACTCTGTCCACAGAACAGCCAAAGAGTGCTTTGTGATGCTCTTACTGCCTTGGCTACATCATATGTTTTTATCAGGCAGGCTGGCTCTTTTGCACTGTTTCATTCTTGCTGCCGTGCTGAGGAAACTGAGATATGCTCCACATGACAGCCCAGTTTGATCATGTGCTGCTTTTGATGACCAAAGGGGCAAAATCTGGGGGCCTGTCATTACTCGGAGTGCTGCTTTTAGACAGAGTAGAGCAAAAGAGCACAAAAGGGAGTACAGAGTGATTTACCTGGAAGTGTATCTATATCTCTGTACATTTTCATCACTTCATAGAAGTGCATTTTGAAATCACTTACTCATCAAGCATGCAATCATCCTGTCTTTCTATTGAGCAGATAGTTTCACTGCTCCCTCCCTGGACATCTGCTGGTCGCAGATACTCCCCATCCCCAGATCCTGGTTTTCTACCTTTTTTCACTAAGGTCCGAAGGACCTAAAACTAAGTCAATTACCTTCAAGCGTCTCCGTTATTTTGCATTACAAAGCCACCAGACCTTATGTTACTTAGAACTGATTACGTCACAGAACTCACAGACATAATTAATTTACAACATATGGCCCAACAGAAGGCTAAATTCAACTTCTTCAAAGAAAAATAGTCCAAACACTGCAAATGATACTCCGTGGAGCTGAGACGCATGGCCAGAAACACTACCTGGCCCTCCTTTATTTAGTGGCATTAACGTATCGCACCTTTTTTTTAAGAGATGATTGTTGAGTTTTCTTTCATCTCTGTTCTATATGTCAGTGTTTCTCCAAGACAATGAATTCTCAAGGGAATAACTAAATGCATTTAATAAGGTGGGGGGGTTTTATATCAGATAATGCATATTCCATACTGAAAAAAGAAAAAATATAATAATCCACCATTGCTGGCTGTAGCAAAATGTCCCTGGAAGTTATGATCCATTTGGTCCCCAACCGTCTATGCTGTAACTACGAAAATTTGAAAAAAAATAAACTGATCCTTGCTAGGCAAGATAAAAAGAGGATTTTTAAATTTACTCATTCCAAGGGTAGAAGCAGCCTAGCGCTATCAAGTCTGTGCAGCTCCTCCCCATCTGCAAAGAGGCTTTTCCTAACATACAGCCTGATTATTTCTTTTTTGCCTGAATTTTTTATTTCTGATTCTTTGTGTTAGTCACAAATCAGAGCAGTCTGTGGCTCCCTGGGCTTTTTCTTCATTGGAATGGAAAGATTATTACTGTTTTCAGTCCTCTAAACCTCTGAAATGACTCCAAATGCCTTCTGAGTTATTAAACAATTTAAATCAGTGGTTTGGAGATAATTCAGCTATTCGATACTTCTGAATAAGTTTACCGTTCAGAGAGTAAAAACAATTGTGTCACTACCACAGTTGGTATTGCCGTAACTCATTGCTACACAACAAAAACAAAGTTAAGGTAGCATGAACTGATTCAAAATTTTAGAGGCAGCTGATGGCTATGTTCAATGAAATCAGAAACAAACAAGGAAGAGTCATTCAGCCACAGTCTTTGACTGATGAAAAACTAGAGCTTTAATTTGCTTTAGTTTTTTTCATCCCTTGTAATGATGTACGACTTTAAGATACATGAAATAGCTGCAGTTAACTGCATGTAAAATTAAGCCTCTCTGATGTAGTCTGCTCCTTTCTATCTGTCTCTGGAGAAAGGTAGACACATATTAAGATGCAGTAAGTGCAGACTTCTGTTCACCTCCACCTGCCGTGGCTTAACTTAATGATTTCCCAGGCAGTACAAACCTCCCACAGGCAAGGCCATCATCTCTGCCTGCCCAAGGCTCGGAGAGAGGGACGGGGCACTCCATGCTCCATGCTGGATGCCTGTGTCCTCCCTGCAAAGTCTGATCTGAGTTCCAGAGGCATCTGATGTGCTGGGGTAGCTGCTTCTCTTGCTGCTGGGAACCATGCCCTCTGGCGCATCACTGCCAGTGTTGAGCGGTCCCATGCTCATGAGAGTTTTTGGACAACTTCTACCCCAACTGCTGCACAAAGTGCTGCCTCTGTTTGCTGTGCTTTCACACAGGTTGTCCACAGGTCCTGCCAGAAGCCTGCTCCAGCATGAGCTTCCCACGGGGGCACAGCCTCCTTCAGGTATCCGCATGCTCCAGCGTGGGGTTCTCCGTGGGCTGCAGGGGGATATCTGCTGCACCATTGACCTGCATGTGCTGCAGGGGCACAGCCTGCCTCACCGGGATCTTCACCATGGGCTGCAGGGGAATCTGCTCTGGCACCACTTCTTCACTGACTTTGGTGTCTGCAGGGATGTTTCTCTCACATATACTCAATCATCTCTTTGACTGCTGTTGCACAGCAGGTTTTATGTTACTGCAGAGGTGCAACCACTCTTGCAACCAAGACCGTGCCACGCAAACCCAAAATATTGTAGTAGGAAGCCTGTAGCGGAAAATGTGAAGCATTTCTAACGGCTACAGCTGACAATGGCTTTGTCTTGGCTTTTCACATATTTCTGAGCATTTATTCTTCTCTAAGAGTGGTTGCAAAGAAAGTTCTTGCTGAATTACATATTTTCTGTAAAATTATATAGAATATATATAATAGAATAGCATATAGAATATATAGTATAGGAAAAAAAAATATTTTTTCATCACACATTTTACAATTCCCACATGCAAATGCTGTAGTGTCCGTCATATAGAATCATATGCTTGCATTTTAACAATTTAAAACAAAGGTCATCTATAGGACATTTACCAAAATTGCCAGAGGCAGCACAGGCAATTATGATGAATTTTTTTTCCTAGATGAGGACAGTTCACACCACCTTAGATGTATATTCCCAAGCATATATGTAAGATATACATCAAGGTTGATAACACTCTTTCTTCTTGATTTGACTTAATTTTATTTTCACAAAAAATGACACCTCCCCCCAACAAAAAAGAAAACCAACCACCCCAAAAAACAAAACAAAACACAAAAAACCCCCCCACAAGAAACCATCAAACCCCACAACAGTTTGTGCTTCAGGAATTTCCTGTGAAATTAAGCCTTTGTAATATAGGTACATTTTGTAATTCCTGAGAAACACAAACCTAGCTTCTCAAAGGGCTGAGAAGTTATTAGTGGAATAGGGTAGACTGGTGAATTATTAGACATTGTTGGTGCAGAGACATAAGCAACATGCTTTCAAGAATTTTTTTTTTTTTCTATTTTAAAGAAAGAGAGTAATTAATGAGAAATACCTTGCCCAAAGGGCATAGATTAAATGGTTATGTTCCAACCTACTGATTTTCAGAAGGATGAGCACTGACAATTTCAGTGAAAGCAGCAGGCCACAATTTACCTAAAAACATCTTTATTGCTTTTTATATTGTTTTAGGCTCAGTAGAAATCGGTGAAATGACAGATTTCTACTCAGAGTTATAGAGAAGGAGGCAATAACAAAGCTCTGCCAAGATGAACGCAAATGCTGTGCCACTATTGCATTGGAAGTAGTTATAGCTGGACACCTCAAAGGACATCATATCCTCAAACTATCAAACAGAATCTGTATTAACAAAACAGGTGGAAAAGAACATTTAAATTATTGAAGCTAAGTAAGCAAAAGTTCAGTGACTGAACATGTGCATCTAATAGCAGCTATGTGGGTAATGCCTGTCTCTACAAATTCTTCCTCCATAGTAAGAATTAGGGACTGTTATTCAGCTTCTCAAGAAACCTTGGGTCCTCAACCAGTTATCAATAGTCTGATCCTTTACTGACAGCTCTTTCCCAGTTTTACTAGGAAGCACATCAAGGAAAGTGATGCTTGCTCTCTACGTGGCACCCATTAGACCTCATCTAGATACTGCATCTAGTTTTGGAACCCCCATACAGTCTCTGTCCTTGGAAAATTTAAAGACTCGACTGGATTAAGCCCTGAGTGTCATAGTCTGACTGTTTTCAGCAGGAGGTTGTACTAGAAGGACCTAAGTCCCTTCCCACGTGAATTCTCCTGTGAAACTATGATTCCCATGAATTACATGTCTGAGTGCACTTCCAGAGCTGGGATCTCACGGGCTTTGCAAAGCTGTGGTGAAATATCTCGCGATAGGTGTGCTGCAGCGGATGAACACAGGCTTTTCAGGAAAGATAGACCACAAAGGAGAGGAAGAAGGGATGTTCTCTTTGCAAATTGATGGCTTCATTAAGGCAGGTGATGAGCCAATTTGGAGCTTATGGGGGAGAACAGATCCACACAGAAACATTGTGACAGATCACCTAACCCAAGAGGAGGGTGTAAATGAAGCCTTCTTTAAGCAAGAAAGGAGGCATGGTTCATAAATCCATGTTGACTAGTACCAATTATCTTGTCTTTCGTATAGTTTCCAGCAGGATTTGCTCCATCAGTTTGCAAGTGACTGGGGTAAGACTGAAAAGCTTGCAGTTCCCCAGGTCTTCCTTCTTGCCCTTCTTGAAGATCGGATTGCAATCTACTTTCATCAACTTCCCAGTAATCTCCTCAGAAAGACTGCCAGGATCTTTCAAAGCTAACAGAATGAGAGTTAATGACAGTTAAAGAAAGAAGACTTACATCCCTGAAATTAAGGCAAACAGATTTGGGCATATTACAGTACCTATTTTTCAGGATCATGTGGGAGACTTACGGAGAGCAAAGGGGCCAGACATGATTGGGCTGGTCTTCAATGGCAGCCTTCTCAGGGCACAAAGGCAGTCTACTCTAACTGCAGAAACTTGAGCAAATTTGGCAAAAGTTGAAGACAAAGGGACAGGGAACGCACGTCTGAGCTCAGACACTTCAAGAAAGGTCAAAGAAGGAAATTTCTCTCTTCAGCACTTGTGAGACCCCATCTGGTTTTGGCTCTCTACTACAAGAGAGTCATAAATGTCCTGGAGGAAGTACAGCGAGAGAGGACCACCAGAATGGTCAGGGACCTCAAAAACATCCTGTACAAGGCAACTTGACAAAGATCTCTTGTACAGAGAGAACTGGAGTTGTTCAGTCTCAAAAAGTGACGATGAAGAGCAGACCTTACTGCTGTCTACAACTACCAAATGTGAGCAGAGAAGGTTACAGCTGCAGTGCGGCACATGGAAAATTGTGATTGTACATAAAGAAAACCATTTTACCAAGAGGGTGTCAAACACTAGGATAGGCTGCACAGAGTGGCTGTGAATCTTTGATTTTAGAATTGCAAAAAGGACAATGACATGAGCAGCCTTATCTAATTAGACCTTCTTTGAGCAGGATACTGGATTAGATAACCTAGAGAGGTATCTTCCAGCATAAAGTTTCAATTTGCTTTTAATTTGGAATTTACCTCTTTGGTTCTCTGTCATTTTCTTTTTCCTTCTGGTAGGAAGAGCTTTCACTTAGCATTTCACTATGTTTCAATCTAACTTGGAAAACAAAGCTGGTGTGGCTCTTTCTGTCCTGAGGAGTTTAGGAAAAAAACCTCTCTCTGTATCTCTGTATATATTTCTATAAAGTTCATCTGTATAAGTACTCACAGGTTTTTTTTCTACAAGTTAATTTCTCAAATTTCCCTATGCAGTTACTTATTTTCTTGTCTAAACTTTTTTTTTTTGCAAACGTTCTGCAAAGTTTTACTAGAAGTCTGACTTAGGCACCTAAACAAAGATACATCAGAATAAAGATTCAGACCAATAGTGGGTTTTAAGCTTATTTTGAAATCAATCCTTTGCAAAGTTTTACTTTGGAAAAAAAATCACATTAACATAAAATTTGTAGTTTTTTGTATTATTAGAAATGCTTTATGTTGAATGCCCATGTTCTAAATACAAAGACTGCTTGAAAACAAACAACAAACAATACACCCAAACCAACACAACCCAACACTTAGACACATTCATGTGCATTCCTAACGAAAAATAATGCTTGCAGGTAAGACTGATTTGAAATAGTTTAAATCCTTCAGAGCTGAAGGCACCTGTGGAGTCTTTTTCTCAGAATGGGGGTGATGGGGGCATTCTGAATGAGAGTACGGTCAATAACACAATCTGAGAGTCTTTAGACTAGAATTGCATGTGATGTATGAAATCATTGATGCCTCCTTAATTTATACCAGATGAGTATCTAGTCCTCATGTACTGACTTCCACAATCTTAGAAGTTTAGCTCTGTTTTAAATATATCTGCATGCATAATTATGGAGTTAACTTATTATTGCTATATGGCTGTTTCTGAAAAAAATCAGATAAAACTTTCCAAAATGAACATATCCAATTTAAAGCATTTTTGATGACACAGAAATTCACATGTAGATAAACCCACTTGCATCAATATTCTGTATTATAAAAAAGGCTTTTCTCTGTCATGTTATAGCATGTGACTCATTTGGTTTTCTTTCCTGAACAGTACTCGAAAGTGTTTCTATTTCCCCATTAATGATTTAAGAGGCCTGGCAGACTAGAGTTCTGAGTTGAACACTTCAACCTAATACCCCGAAGTGAAGATACAGACCAATAGCAGGAAGTTAAGCACACTTTGAGATAAGCTCTGTTGGAGGACTTGTGGAGATTTCGGTGTTATTTCATTTGTTTCCTATTAAAGATGTTTACTACCTTACAGAACTAGGACAGTTGATTCCTTGTGGAAGGAGAAGGAGTACATGAAGAACTTTGAATCCCTTTTGTGTTGGCTTTCTAAACAGTTCTTTTGAATATTTCATGTTTTGTGATTTCTTGTGCAATTATAACAACATTTAAAAAGCTAGTTTGGCTCCATTAGAACCAGATTACTTTTCAAACAGAAGATGCAGCCTATTTTAATGTGTAAACAAGAGTCTGAAACACACGGAATGACTTTCCAGCTGTAGCGAACAAGGTTTTCATAGCGGTAATCTTCTGAGTGGACTTTTCTTTTTCCTGAAAAAAAATTTTCAGGCAGAAATGACAATATAATAAACACTTCAAAGCTCAAAAAGCTATTCTAAGTATGCTTAGCTATATTGATATTACTTGTCTATTGCCAGAACAACTGTAAGTTACTTGAAGTATTCAGCTCAAGAGATGCTATAAAGAATGCAAACATTTCTAACATATTTTTTTGCATAGGGTCCTTTCCACCCACATCCCGGTCCCATTTTCTAGCACACCCTAATTCTGTAAACACTGATATTCATGAACTGTCTTACCTAGACATGCATTCTAGTTCTGCTGCTTGCAAAACACTGAATTTGCTTCTCTCTCTTTTGAAGAGGCTGACTTCATCACCAACAATGATACATTCTGATTGCCATTGCCCATCACCTTTTCATTTGAAGCTGAGCCACTGTGAACATGCAAGTAGGAGTCTTTGCATTAAATCACAAAAAAGGACCTTGATTCTAGTCTAGTTGCTAGGGCTCTTGATATTGAAGCTCATTCATTTAAAGTAGGTGTCCAAATGACACTTGTCTCCCACTGTAGGTGGCTATTTTTAACAGTGACTAATTTGCTCAAGGACACAATGTTCTTCCATTCACTAACGGAAAACACTACAAAACGTCTAGGTTTGTGCGGTCTTCCAAATCACAGAGGCTCTGAAAGGGAAATTCGAGAAATTCATTTGACATCCTCTTTCCATAAGAACCTGCCACAAAGTAGTGTATCAACTTTCAACTTCTTAGTACCAGCAAAAACCCCCAGACTGCCCCACTGACTTCTGTGTGACACTCTAGCTGCTATTTCACCAAAAATGGAAGATGCAAACTGAAATTTACTTTGAGCTTTGATACAGCACATCCCCTGGTTTTCATATTTGCAGAACACACATATGTTTGGTATATAAGTGCACAGGAATAGTCAGCCTCAAGTCACAAATCAACTCCCAGTGAAAGGCAAAGAGGAAGTTGATCTCCATAATTATCTGTTACAATGATAAATGTACATTCTTCACAAGCTTTGGGATGAGAGGAGATGCAGTAAGTGTGACTGCGTGGTAAGAGCATGTTACAGACTACCCAACCAGGGTAAGAAAGCAGATGAATGTTTCACCCTTTTCAAGTAACTCCAAGAAGCTTCTGTACCAGATGCCTCCTGAGGCCCCTTTCAAACCACGTTATCCTAGTCTGATATCCTAATAATGGGTATCATATACAGATTTGGCGAGGGTTACCAAAACCATCTCAGAGTAATTCCTTTTTGCCACAATTCAAATCTGGAAAAATACAACTTTTGGTTTTGTACATTAAAGAAATTACAAGAAGAAAAGGATGCTTGTCATAGCATCCTGCTTTTGCAGGAATAGGATTTTACATGCTTAAGCATGCTCATCTTTGCATTGTGTTCAAAGCATTTAGTTATACAGTCAGTAGCAACAGTGATTGATTCAAGGTAAACAATCCATACTCCAGCTTACCCCTTTCTGGGCCAAGGCAAGTGCCTGTACAGCCCAACCCCAAGCTGCATGTGCTGGGCCAGTGTCCGCTTTGGAGTCCTTGTGGCAGGCTGGTGTCAGAGGCAGCAGCATCCCAGCTCTGGTCCTATCCCCGTGTTTGTTTTCATGAATCAAACCGCTTCCCAAGCAAGGCGAGCAAGTGTTTGCCCACACTGGGAAGTGGCTATACAGGTAGTTACTGTAGCCAGAGAACTAGAACAAGAAACAAGGTCTACACCTAAAAAGGGAATTAAGCTTTACAGGGTTTTTTTTAACTCCTGAAGAAAACTCACTACGTTAAAGTCCTTCTGACACCAAAGCAGCTGAAAACGACACCGGCCTTGAAAGCAGCGACTGCCGTCACCGCGGCGCTCGCAGCAGCCGCGCACCCGGGCGCCCACCGCCGCCGCGGGCGGGGCCAGAGCAGCGGAAGCTCTTCCGGCTGCCCGGAAGCGCAGGGCGCGGTGTGGCAGCATGGCTGACGAGGAGGAGGATGCGCCGGTGAGTGGTGGGACGGGGTTGTGTGCTTCCCCTTCCGGCTGGACGGGACCCTTTGGGTCACATCCCAGTGTGGGGACAGGTGACGGGAGGGAAGGGGTCCCCTCAGCTCTGATGGCCGTTTCTCTTCCGCTATGCCCGTCTAGTTTGAAGAAGACGCAGAAGAAGCTGGAGGCGGCTTGGACGGTGGACAAGGCAAGAGGAAGAGGCTGTTCTCCAAAGAATGTGAGTCGAGCCCGGCCAGAAAGCCCAGCGCCGCGCTGACGGGTCTGTTGCTGCAGAACTTACGGCAGCATTGTTTTAAGGACGATATTCTTCCCCCAGACACAGCTGAAACTGAGGAGGTAGCTGTGGAGTTACAAACCTGTTTTCCTTAACAAAACCGTGACTTCCATTCTGTGCCCAGGCTGAAAGCACACAAAGCTGTTGTGTAGGCCCCCTAAAAAACATTGCTAATTCATTCTCTGAACCGGAGTGTGCCAGTGGTCATTCACACTGTCAGTACCTGGTAGGCTAAATCCATATTTAAAGGCTGTCATCGTGCATGCTTATGTATATACAGCACTGGGGGTTTGTTGCCTTCTGTCTATATGCTTATTTCCTGTATGTTTGCATAAGAATCATTTGGCCCAACAGACGAGTGCCATCCTGGTGCATGAATGTGTGGGCTCTAACTAGATGCATGCAGCTGAAATGGATGAAAGAAGCCTCATGCTGAGTGTTTCTTTCTGCAGTAAGATGCATGATGTATGGATTCGGGGATGACCAGAACCCTTACACAGAATCAGTGGACATTCTTGAGGACCTGGTAATCGAGTTTATCACAGAAATGGTAAGTCAGCTCTAGACAGCATTGTCAAAATGTTCTCAACAAAGGTGAATACCTCTGACTCATGTACTGCATTTTCCCAGGCCCAAAACTCTGACGATAGTAGGAAAAAAGCTAAAAAAACTTTGCTCTTCCAGGATTAAACCAAAATTCATGCATCTTGCTCCATGTGGATTTAAATGGTGTCTGAAGTCCTTAAGGCTCAGTATTGGGAGGGAGGAGGGAAATATACAACTGACTTTGGGGTTTGCTGTGGCATCACTGTATATGCACCTGACAAAAGAGAAGGCTCAGCTTTGAAAGTCTGTTACTTTTTGTGTTCTTCCAGTGTCTTTACATGGAAGGGAATGTAGCTCTGCACTACAAAAGAAATGCAGGTGGGCATCAAGTCTTCACCCTGCCAGATAATTAGATACTGTGTGAAAGTTTGTTTAAAAAACAAAACCACACCAGTTATTCCAACTGTTTGTGGATCCCTTTTCTTTGCAAGGTTGGCCTTGGTTTCCCCACATCAAAATGCCCTAAACTGTCCTGTGATAGTTACCTTACATTGCTTCCAAGTTCTGCCTGCTGCTGCTCACCTTCAAGCACTCTGCAGGCTGGGAGTCCTATATATAATCTGACTTCAGTTTTGATGCTGTTACTATTACATGTCTATAGCAGTATGTGCTGGGTATAAATGACAGGCAGACAGGGACAGCAGAGCAACACTAAGTCCATGGTTTACTGGGAAGATCTTGTGTGACTATGATGATGGTCCGCAGATCCTGCAATTGCTTACTTTTTGATGATAAAGTGGCAAGAAATAAAGTGGAATTGAGAGCTTAAAAAAGAATTATGGAGCAAAGGAGCTCTGCTGACTCTCCTTTTTTCCTCCAACAGACACACAAGGCCATGTCAATTGGGCGGCAGGGTCGTGTACAGGTTGAGGACATTGTCTTTCTGATACGCAAGGACCCCAGGAAGTTTGCCAGAGTTAAAGACCTCCTAACTATGAATGAAGAACTGAAACGAGCCAGAAAGGCCTTTGATGAAGCAAACTATGGATCCTGATTCTGTACACAAGCTGTACTGAGGCATTACTTGGGCACTTGCTGCACAAAAGGAAGGAGCATCATACATGTTGTTTGGAGGAACTACTCAGGATGGAGGTCACTGGTGGGATGTCTGCCCTCACTCCCAGCCTTTTCTGAGAAGTACTCAGCTGGATGTTATCTGATTATATGTGGTATACTTGTGTAGTTTTGTATTGGTCTATGAACTTAGAAAAGAGCTTTAACAATTCTTGTAATGGCAGAAAGTCCAAAGTAGAACTGTGTTCAATCAGATATCTAAAGGGCTAATTATGCATGATTCTCTAAAACTGTTACAGTTACTGCTGGGTATTCCTGTGACAGGAAACCTAAAAAATGCATCTCAATTAATGAAACAACTTGTCTTCAAGCCCAATCTGCTATAGGAATTCTGCTCTTTGCTCTGTACATGCTCTTTGAATAAAACATTTTAAGCTTGTCCCCACTTCTCATAACTGAATTGATCAGTTCACACAAGGTCTGTAATACATGGGCTTTTATCACTTCCTTGGCTAGGAAGGTTATTTTTCTTCTGTCTCAGTTGGCATAGCTCTTTTGTTTTCTACCAGTATGAAGCCTAGAAAAGGGCAAGTAGCTCTGGAATAGGTTAACTTCACTTACAGCCTTTCCTTACCACTGTTAGAGATGTGCTCTACAACAAAGTAGATTCCTAGTTTGCATTTGGGGACTATTTTTTCTTAGTATTTCCTGGTGATTCTGATCTTCGGACCTAGTTACAAGAGCCCGGCACAAAGCATCAACTCCACTGCATATGCTAACATTATTTCATAATACATGTCAGAGTAGCTGTGCCTTACATTGCCAAGCAGGCAGATACTGCATTTACACTTAAAAAAAATTCAGGAACATATGTGCTGGTCAGGAGTTTACTGCTGCAGGCCATGGCACATGGCTGTGCAGTGGAAACCCTGTTTCTGGAGCAGCTCAGAGGCAGGTTCAGTTAATGCCTTGTTTCAGGACAAGGACAATGTTGAACAACAATAACGTTACAAGTCAGAGCTGTCCCCTAAACAGGCAGCACAGAAGAAAGGGTGCAAGACCGCTTCATTGGAAAAGTGGCAACAAGTTTTTTGTCCTAAGTAGCAGGAAGTGATCACCCACAAACTGCCATTGTGCTGTGGGTTTCACAGCAGCACTCAACATGTGGTTGAACAACAGAGAAGGGAAACTGAGTAAGGATAACAAACTCTCTGTTCCGGGACAAGGCTAAGTGAAAGGATGATTATTCAGTTTTTTGGTACACCCTTCTATAAAAAAAACCAGAACAAAACAACAGCTGTTTTACAAAACTCTTAATAAACCAGTTGCCGCTTTCTTAGCAGAATTCAGAGTGTGAGTTACCAAGACACCATTTGGGTTCTGACTGTTTTACTTAAAAAAAATTTATATACGTAATTGGAATGACTTGACCCTTTTTCTCCTTGCATATCCAGCATCAGACACCTATTGCTGCAAAAATAGAATCAATATCCATGTTCTCAGTAGCTTCTTTCCACACAGGGCCAGGACTTCCTTCTAGCAGCAGTTTCTTAGGAGTCTTTACTCTGCTTAGTTTGACACAGCCTCTGTCAGCACTGGAACGTCCTGCCGGACTCCAAGGCCCATCCTGGTAAGCTGGGAGAATGGGTGATGCACTATGCTCACAGAATCCAGCAAGCTCAGGAGGTTTTTGGCCAACAGTCTTCAGGGTTCTCTTCAAAAGTGTGGATGATTTGAACCTCATTTGACAGAACTCTGCCCGTAGGTGCTGCTTTGGCCAGCGTGCCTTCTGTGACCCGTACAGGAGGTATTTACGGACAGATGTTTTGACACAGCACAGTTTTTTCTTCAAGCTTAAGGGGAGGAAAGTACACAAATCATAACTTTCTCAGCTGCTCAAATATTACTTCATTTGGGGTTTGGAGAGATTTGGTTTATTAGCCTTCGCTACCATTTTTCCAAGAAGATACAATAGCACCTTTTGTACTCTTGTACAATAGTAGTCAGGGCGAATGCCCCTTTGTCTTCATCTTCCATGAAGAAAGATGACAGCCCCTGTATCATAGCATTGTTATCATTAAACATGCACGTTTAATTGAAACAATTTAAGTTGCATTTTCATCCTCCCTCTTAAGTATTGGTGCACCTGGTAGCCTTTAAATCCTTTCACAAAGGACTGAAGCTAAACACAATGTTCATGTCTGAGCATGCAGTAACCTGAACTAGCAATCCCACTAGAATTTACAAAGAATGGGTTAGACCACCATATTTCCCTACACTGTAGCAAAATACGTAATACTAAAATGTAAAGTGTCAGACCCAGAAGCCCCACACCCAGGCAAAATTACCTGCATCCTTGAGCCTCCACATGGTGCAACCGGGTGCTTTTCAACAACTTGTTACGTAGAAAATAAGCTTCTGGCTTGAATTTGTTGCCTTTGCACCACAGAATAACTTTTCGGAGTGCCTCTGACAGTTCACCAAACGATGTAGCTCTTTGGACCATCTGTACAAGAAACCCAGCATGCTCCAGTTTTGCTATACGAGAGGAAAGTGATGCAGGCTTTGCTTTAAAAGGTGTTGATGTGATGCTTATACCCTGAAATAAAGAGTAACAGAAATAGTTAAGTCTTCTAAAAATATGACATGCCTGACCCTCTCTGCTAGAAAGGAGCAGAGCACCAAGGTTTTTGTGAGAACATTCGTTACTTCCTAAGGAGAAAGTGGAAGGGCAGTCTTGTGGAATACAACAAGAGGCAGATAATTAGAATTTGTATTGCTGTCTACTACTGGCTTGCTCTCTGATCATTTCACTTGGCATACCAACAAATGCTCAAGCTCCTAAGCAGAAATTAGTAGTGATTTTCAGTGCAAAGCTTCCATGCTGACATGGCTTATTAGACAAGCAAAAATAAGACAGGGAAAGGACATTTTCAATCAGGGATATAACTTTGAGTGTTAGGGCCTTTAAAGTTAAAAAGCATAAAATTGCACCACCATACAAACCTCTCGCGCTGGAGGTCTGGATGGTCTAAGCAAGCTCTTCACATGAAGCCCCAGGTGCTTCCCTACAAAGAAAGGGGACAGCTCCCATTAGAAAGTGAAGACCATTTTAAGCCTTATACAGACACTGCAACGTTCTCAGCCCTCTTGAGCTCTCAGATCTACTGCCGCCTCAGCAGCCTCACACCTGCACTCAGCACTTCAACGGAACTACACTCAAGGGACAAAGAGGATGCAAAGATTTACAGATGGTAGCAAAGGGGAGCTTAATGGGCAAAAGCTCCATGCAAACGCCTGAATGCCTGGAGTCACTGCCCACAGCCCTGACTGCAGGGGAAGACTTAGGCACAGCCCAGAAGCAGTAAGCACAGGACACCTGCATCCTGTATGTACAGCTTTATCTACTCTGGTATGAACTGCAGACAATGTTCTTAGCTTTCCTCACTATTCTTGGGCTCCACCTATGTGGAAGCAGGAAAATACAAATAAATATTTACAAGACCAATATACTGCATTCATTACCTGCTTCTCTGCAAGCATTGCTATTAAACAATGCATCATGTTTAATAAAAACAAAAACCCAAAAGGTCACAACACTGACATTATCCACAGCTTCATGAGGCAAGAGTGCATGCAGCGTTCTCCTCTTCCAAGGACAGCAGAGGGGAGTTTGTAATAGAACTGCACTCTGTGCGTAGCAGCAGTGCTTGGTTCTGTTGGACAGAAGCTGGGGACAGTCTCTGAGATGTCAGAAATCAGTAGCACTGAGGCACAAGGGTTTACCTCTGCTGGCTCCAGCCACCAGAACTGGCTTTCCGATGTCCGCAGGGCATGGGATGCTACAGTTTTTGACAGCACTCCTGCAGGTAGCAGAATTTCTCTTTTTGCCAACATCTGACGCTGCCTCTGGCACTGTTGGGAAGAACTTCTTCATCCAGCTGGTAGGTTTCTTTGTTGTTAGCATTCTAGCCTTTTGCTTCTTCATCTCAGAAGAAACATTAACTCCAAGGAAGTTACAGATATCAGATGGGAAGGTAAAACCCCTGATGTAAGGCAACTGTTGGGTCTCAGATACCAGACGAAGTGATGTCAGTAACATACCATACAAGGACACGAGGCTCTGCAAAACACACCTGTACTGAATCCTGAAAAGCCAGAAAGGTATGGAGTCACCTCTAGCAAAACCTTGTGCTCACTGAACAACTACCTTCAGCTCAAGCAGAGAGCTGACAGAAGATATTCCAAGCTGCCCTTTCCCTGCTCCCCATCAATACAAGTTTATCTTGTATGGTCCCATCACCGCACTTCCTTAATGTTATCTTAACCATTAATGAACAGTTCAAGGTCAGAATGTAGGAATGACTTGACTCATAAACTCCTGATCAGGAGCCCCTCTGCTTCTCTAGAGCTTTTGCTCAGTGCCACACCCGGAACTTATCAGGTAGTCAGGTTACAGCCGAATCATTTGACGTGAGGTCTTCCCCAAAAGCAACCTGTACCACCTTGGGACAATGGTATGAGCACTGATGTCATATAATCGCCTACTTAATGTTTAATGGGGAGACAGATTTCTTGTGCCAAAAAAATGTTTTACCAAGTTCTTGACATAATGCCGTTACTCCCTCAGCTACAGACAGCAGTTACTTCCTCAAACTGAGAGACCCCAGAACACTGATTTTCCTAGAAAACTCAGCAATATTATAGAACAACTTTATCTCAGCCTTTCCATTTCAGGTTGAGGCAGGACTTATGCCTGCTGCAGAGTACCAGATGTTAGCCTTTGTGGCAGGCTGGCATTAACTCTAAGGTTTCATAAGTGCTGCATAACATTTGATATGAACCAAGAACAAAGCCTTCTGTAACAGCATGTGAGAAGTCTCTCTCCACTTATACAATTCTTCAGATCCTAGAATCAAGTCCAAAAGGATAGAGAGACTCCCCTTCTCCCAATTGAATAAAGCTCACTCAGCAGCAAGGACTATTTACAAGCCCCCTCCCTGACAGGCACATCAAACAGACAGACAACAAACAGACTTTCGAATACACAAACCATAGCCGGCTCAACAGCCCTGAAGCCACAGTGTTCAGAAGTATGAATTCTTCTGAGCAGAGATGTTTAACAGACAAGCTGAAGATTATGCCAGTTAAGGATAAAAAACAAACAGCATGTAATGCAACTTGCTGAACACACCAACTAGAGGCAATTCACCAAGCAATATGCTGGATAATTTGGGAGACGAGTATCCAAATTCTGGTTTCCTCAAGGCCAGAACAGCAGCCAGCCAACAGCCCAAGGTTCCTACATAATAACTTGAAAATAAGGTGCTTGGCTATCAAAGAAACTTCAAGTTGCACATATGAATTGCACATTTGAGTATATCAGCAATACAGGACCTAGAGCAGAACTAGTTCTGGCCTCATGAGGTGCTGCTGGTGAACTCTAAGAACATTTTCACTATGAAAAAAGGATACAGAAAAGCTTTACAGCAACAATCCAGTAGACGCATTATGAGCTTGCAACCTCCCAATACCTTCAGAGCCACTGTTTCTAGTACAGGCTGGCTGGGAACCAAGCACTCTGCATGGCCTTGGGATGTATTTTTCCTGTATTGATAGACAGACAAGGACAGATGGTTATGATCTAGCATCCCACCCCTTCAGCTCTGCAGACTGTTACTGGACAGTACAACATAGGGGATCACAACACTTACTTGGGAATCAGTTCTGACAGAGTTTTAATGCAGCCCACCAAGTTCATTTTCCATAGGCGCTTCAAGCATTGTTCTACCTAGAAAAAAAAAAACCCCTTTGACTGGCATTTTGAGAGATGGGAGTGCATTGGCCTAAGAACTGTTACTCTATCAAGTGACACCATCAGTTTAACAGAATAAATTGCAGGTTTGCATAATGGAATATTCTGGTATGTTCCTGTATCTGCACTATGATGAAAAAAATCCCTTTATCACACCACTGTTAATACGAAATGAAGTGTAGGCTTGCAGTAGGCCACTGTTAACTGGTGCTGCATGGTTTCCCCTGCTGCATACCTTTGGTATTGCATACCCTTAGTTTTGGCTTTCAAGAATGAAAATGCATAAACAGAGAAAGTAAGATTCTTCATCAGGGACTGCAGCAACAGGACAAGGGGTAATGGGTTTAAATTTAAACAGAGGAAGTTTAGACTGGATATAAGGAAGAAGTTCTTTACTGTGAAGGTGGTGAGGCACTGGAATGGGTTGCCCAGAGAAGCTGTGAATGCTCCATCACTGGCGGTGTTCAAGGCCAGGTTGG